>WBNO01023376.1:25127-77434 GCA_013400575.1 Peucedramus taeniatus
CGGTGTACGCCAAGCCGGCCCTGGACCCGGGGGCGCTGGGGGAGCTGGGCCGGGCGGTGAGGCTGGAGCTGAGCCCGGCCGAGAAGCGCCTCCAGGAGGAGAGCATCCGCCGGCACCAGATCAACATCTACCTGAGCGACCGCATCTCGCTGCACCGCCGCCTGCCCGAGCGCTGGCACCCGCTGTGAGTACCGCCCGGGGCAGTGGGGCCGGGGCAGAGCAGCCGTGCCTGCCGCTGCTGCGACTCAGAGAGCCGCTCCGGCAAACTGGAGTGTCTGCTGGCCGCGGTCAGCGAGGGGTAGTTGTCTCTCGCTCGAGTACCTCTCGCTCAGGAGCGTGGAGGCTTTTGGAAACTTTCCCATCACAAACGCTCTTGGATCACAGCGATCACTCTCAGTTAAGTCGATTGGTGACTTTGCCATGCTGCCGCACCTACACAAGGCAGCACAAAGTCGCGTGTTGGTGGTGCGTGTGCAGGGTGGTTTCCCACGTAGCCCTGTAGTGTGTTTTCAGTTCCTCAAGCTACGCTGCTCTGCCGTGTTTTTCCTGCTGCTGCTGTCCCCTGGGCAGGTCACCATGGGCAGCAGCGTACTTTTTCAGTCACTCCCAGCTTTACAAATGTTACGCTTCCCAGACTTCAGCTGTGCATTGTATTCAAATGTCTTAAGACACACAGTTTAAAGGAGATTATTTTATCAGCAGTTTTACCAGCAGTGAGCTAGAAATGGTACTCACAGGGGTAGGTAATGGTATTCTGAAGTGGGACTGTGCTCGATCCGGGATGCATGGTTGCTGGGACAAGGTGCATTTACAGATTACATTTATAGTTATGACACCGGTGGCAGATAATGGCCCAGGCAATTGTAAACGGAGGGCTAGATAATGTTGGATGAGGTGGCTCTAGTTTACAGGCAGTGGCTCAGTGCAGCTGTGAAGCCAGCGTGACACAACAGGTCTGACTGCTGTGCCCTTGCGCAAATACTCAGGGTGGCACCGTCTTGGGCTCTCCTGTGAGTGAGCTGCCGGCTGGTGAGAGGAAAGGCAAGTCAATTAAGGAGATATGCCAGCCATCACAGGGGTTGGGATGGAGCCACGGCTGCTAGTGACTCCTCACTTCAGTTCCACTTGAGCTGGGCTCCAGCTGGTTTGTTTCGCTGCAACAGGTTTGTACAATATGGTAGCAAAAAGCTGTGGTAAAAGCAGGGCTCCAGCTCTCCCATGCACTCACTTCACGCCCGTGTGTCCTGCCCAATGTTTCACCAACTCTAATTGTAAGTGCTGAATCTAAAACATAAATCTTATGATGGCTTTCAAAAAGTTGCAGTATAAATGCAAGGCCTTTTCATCATAAGTTTAAGCCTGACACTAGGCTTGTTTTACTTAGTGTTAATTTCCCTCTTAGCTGCAGTCTGTAGACCATAGGTCAAAAAGGACCATTTTAGTTTCATTTCCATGGGAAGAATTAAACCATTTCAATGAGTTATTTTGGACTTCTGCCATTTCTCTGTGACAGGATGTTAGAAGAAATTGAAGATCACAGGTGTTGATAGGAGACATTATAGATTGGTATGGGTGACTATTCTAGAAATGCAAATAATTTAAATAGATTTTGCTACAACAGCAGACCCTTTTTGATATGAATATATGGATGCTGAAATGACAAAATATATCCAAACCAAAAGAATCACAGAAGCATCAGTGACATAATCTCAGAGATAATTGCTTTCTGAAGCTAGGGCTGTATTGTACTGTTGGCAGATGCTTCATGCCTTTGTGCACAGTTAAATCTAAATTATGGCAAAAATGTCACAGACCATCTCTCCAACTCACACAGCAAATGTAAAAAACTTTCCCAAAGGCAATTTTGCAATGAAGTGTTAACTCCTTCTCTCAAGAAGGAAGACCATGTGAGAGGTTGAAGTAAAAAAAAAACCAACATAATCATAAAAAAAAAAAAAAAAAACCTGAAAAACTTATCACCAGGCCCAAAGCCATTGAAGATGCATTGCACTTTGCTCCAAGATTAGAGGTTATACAGTTCGAAATCTCAAGTCTAGGGGAAATCTTTTTTTTTTTTTTTTAAGGTGGTTAATGCTTGACTATTTATGACCTTTAATGAACATTTTGGTGATGGGTAAGGCTACAATGATGGGAAATAAATAGTAATGGAAGATGGCAACTAGACTTCAGCGATCCACCAAAATCATGCAAAGGCTAAATTTTAGATGTGATCAGTGGAACAACTTTGGTACCAGAAGGTGACAAATGCACCCTTTTTTTAGTAGAGTCCCAGAAGAGAACCAGAGAACTGTGTGCTGGCAAGCCTTGGATGTTTTCCAGGCATGTTATCTACAAACTGTGGTAAGGGAAGGAATTAGTAACTGATAGGAGGGTGTGATCTATTGAGAAAGTCAACAAGGCTTTTGTCAAGGATGATGTGTCTCACAATTTTATATAAGTTCTTTGATGGTTGTAATTATATGGATAGAGAGCTGTGTTGTTACTTGATGAGTTTCTTAAACAACTGTGAAATAATGTGGAAATTCCTTGCATTTATAAATAACTGAGTAGAAGCTGTGAACCATTGGGGTTTTTTGGTTTGGTTTTTTTTTGCTTTTGTTTTGGTTTTTTTATTTTATTTTATTTTATTTTATTTTATTTTATTTTATTTTTATTTTATTTTATTTTATTTTATTTTATTTTATTTTATTTTAAGGAGTGAAGATAAAGTCCCACAGAAATCTGTGGTGGGCTCAATGCAGTTCAACTTACAGCATGGCTTTCATGAAGAAGTGACTAATTTCCCGGTCTTCAGCCTGAAAGACAGGTGGCCTGCTGAAAGTGTAACTCCTGCAGGGCTCCTGCAATACATGGTTGATGCATGAAAATGAATAAAACAAATTCTGTCACCTCCCTGTTCCAAAAATCCATTTCCTGTAAAGCATAAGGAAGTCCATCCCCTAGAAAATTTAAATCAAATATTCAGGAGATATTGACAGATACTATGCTTGGAGACTCTGTTCTGGGCTATGGGCTTTTGGTCTGTTTCAGCATATTCTTGTGTGTGTGGAGGCAATCTGGAAATTTTAGATACCAATAAAATGGGAAAATAAAAGGGAAAGAGAGACAACATTACCACCACCTGGATGCCCCACTGCTCCTTTCAATGGTAATGTCCTCCCACACTGATCAATGAACCCACTCTCTGTGTGTGAATTGGTGAAAACATCTGAATCCAATGAAAACTAGAGTTTTGCTAATAAGATAGAGAGTATCTGAACCAGTAAGCTGTTAAATGTGATGTGCAGAATGATTGCACAAGGTGTTGCTGTGTCAGAAACTCATGCCAAAAATCTTTCCCTACTGCTGCGTGTTGTACATCCTGGACCTGCCACGGGAACAAAAGTGTGGCAGGTATTTGCTAATATCTGTGTCTGGTAATACTGTACAGGAAGAGAAGAATAATTTGGTTGAGATTGCTCTCTCAAATAATGTATTGATTGATGATATTTGACTATGAATCCAGGAAGTTTCCAATATAGATCTTTCTCCTGCTAATATATTCCTGACAGTGAAAATATCCAGAAAGTTGTTACTCCTTGTTCCCACCACCATAACTTGCTTTTTATGGTGACTGATTCTGTTTCTATTGACCCACAGACCCAAAGAACTTTATAACTACAATTGTTTTCTTTAGACAGTTTCTGCTTGCTTTAACTGTCTGAGCTTGACATCAGCAACTGATAATGTGTTTCATCCCACAGGAGTTCTTTAGTTTTATTGAAAGTATACATATAAACAAATAAACATTATGTATAAATAATCTATAAAAATGTCAGTTTGGAAGAATCTTATGGGTAAGAATGTAAGTTACTAAATGATGATATGGTTTGTACAAGGCTAGAAGTTAAATAAGCCATAGGGTCAGAGAAGGATGGAGATTGGAAGGAAGCTTTGGGGTCTCTAGTCCAACCTCGAAGCCTCCAAGGATGGAGATTCAACAATTTTTGACCACACCTTTAAATGCTACATCACTGCCACAGTGATTTCTTTTTCTTTTTATTTTTTCCCCTGATCATAAGGTTGTGTGGATGGCCCAGCTCGTCTTCCCAACACCTATCCTTCATTTCTTGAGTTTGTACTCATAAAGGGAGCAACAATTAGAGGAGCTTTAAAACCAGCAGCTGTCCTCTGTCAGACTTTACTGAGGGCCCTGTTGGGGCTGATGCCCTGTAAGTGGGTGTGATGAGCTTGGGGCCATGGGGTTTGGCTGCTGCTGCTGCTGCTCTGCCTTCCTCCCCCTGCAACAGCAGGTCTGCATTGTGTCCCATGGGGCTCCTCCTTGTGTGCTTGTTTTACAGGACTGTAGGGCTAGGCAGGCAACTGATATGTTCTCTAAGCATTTTACAGCTTATTACAATGTGTAAGAAATACATTTCCAGTTTTTCTACTTGGGTTCTTTCAAATTAAGGGCTATTTTCAAGCACTGTTTCAGATTTTAGACATTCTACTTTTGTTTTCTTTCTATATCACAGTAGGGATGCATTGCTCACTTATTTTGCTCACTTATTTTGGGGATAGCTTCTGTGAAAGCACACTTTTTTTTTTTCAGCTGACTCTTGGTACTAGAGAAACAAGACAGGACTAGGCACTTTGGTGCTGACTCAGCATTTAATGTTGTCTTTTTCATGGTAGAAGCCTGATTCAGCCCATGGGGCTCATTTTACTTGTGATCACAAGGAAATGGATTTTTAATTGCTTCCTGTCTTTCCTAAGAAGCCACAAAAGCCCCCAAAATATTGAATGTGGTCTGCATAGTATTTTTCAGCTATTAAAATAAAGTTTTAGAGGTTTGTTCTTTAATTGTAGGTAATCTTCTGTGTTTTGGAGAGATTCTTTACAAAATTTTTTGTATATGTTTGATTTTATGTAGATGTTTAAGTGTCTGTGCATATATCTTTAAATGTCTTTGTACAGATAGCGAGATATACACAAATGCTCAAATTCCTCTGCCACCATCATTTATGCCTATAATTTTATTTATTTTGGGGGAATATTATGTTTGACTTTAGCATAACAATCTTGTTCTAAGATTGTTCTTTCAATACTGTTCTCCTGTTTGTTCCCTTATTTGAATTTGATTCTCTCAGAGTCTCTCTTTCTTCTATGGTTTGTTTTGTTTTCTGGGCTGTAAATACTAAATTACACCAGGATGTTTGTCTCATAGTATCTTGCTAGCAAGTTCCAAGAATAAGCCTTGATACTAGGTTTTGGTTCCTTTTCTACTCCAAAAAATCACAGCTACTCCTGCCAGGAGTTTTAACCTGACCCTGTTCTGGGAAAAGGCAGCTGAGTGTTTCCCTCCTCGTCCCACAGTGACTGTCTGACTTCACCCAGGAGCTTCTCTTTCATCTCTTATCAAAAGGTGAAACAACTGCAGTGACTTTTTCTTTTTTTTTTCCTTTTTTTTTTTTTTTAGTGCATATAGAAAATAGAACTCTTTGAAGAGGTGGGCTGCAGCAGCTTGACCTTTCTGGCACATCCCTTCTCTCTAAACCATCACCTGATTGTGCACCTTGTGCCCAGAGCTGGCTTTGGCACGGGTGTTCCCCTGCTTTGCATCTGATCAGGAGACACAGCACACTTCTATACTTCCTATAAGCAAAGGCTTTGCATTAAACACTTAAGAGTGTGTTTGGTATAGTACTTTTGTAACACTGTGGTCACTTGCTTGGTGTTAGGATTTTTTGGTTTGATTTCTGAGCTTTTCAGAAATATGTAATTGGTTACTAGTAACTATATTAATTATAATACCTTTTAGTCATTCAAAGACCCTTAGTCATTTAGACCTTCAAAGCAATGTTTCTCTAGGGCATTTCATTCTTTACTCAGACAGTAAGTGGGGTACAAATAATTCTTCACTATGGTGTTTTTTTTATTTGTTGCTGTTTGGTTTTTGGTTTTATTTTTTTAATAAGAAGGCTTGCATTTTATAGCAGTACAAAATGAAGCAATGCTTCCATTATTGCTTTGATATTTAGGATATTTTTTACTTTTGTTTCCTGTCATCTGTAAAAATGTATCACTTTTCATTGTAATTGTGCTTTTAATAACCCCCAGCAAATATTTTCCAGAAGAGCTCACATGATTATTTTTCACCATTTTTCTTTCCAACTTCTGGTAGACTTCCTCAACTTCCTTTGACATCTAGATTATTGCTTGATTTCAGCTGATTTAATTTTTATATTGAAAAAGTTCCCAGATCTGTGATTGATAGTAAGCAAAAACTGATTTTTTTTTTAATTCAAAAACTGCTTTTATTTAAACTATTGTCTATAAGGATCAGTTGCATCCACACCTTATTTGTAGTGATGAATACAATAGCTTCTTTCAGTTATGGCTTTGCAAAATATTTTTTCCTGTCCTGAATCAAATTACTCACACTAAAGTAAGTTTTTGAATGTAGGTGTAGTTAATAGTATGTCGCTGTGGAAAGGTTAAGTGTATCTCACTAATTTTTCTTGGAAGAAAAGTGAAAACATTTGAGCAAAATGTAACCACTGTTTCAGCTCAGCAAAAAAACAAAAAAACAAACAAAAAAAAAACCAACAACAACAAAAAAACAAAACCAAGTGGGTTTCCCCACTGTCACAAGCAGAATTTCCTTCTTATCTGCACATCCAGAATCTGGGTCAGTTAGGAACTTCTGCAGTATTTCTCTAACAATTTGGAATTAGGAGGCGCTATGGATTTCTTAAATTTGTGGATTTTAGGATACAGACTTAGTAAATTCTCTTACTTGGTCTTTCTAGACATTTTTTCTTAATGTATTTTTAATCTATCTTAAAAAGATTTGCTTTCTGTGCCACCTCCTCTCCACCCCCCAACTTCTTAACAAATATTTTCTTCTTTTTCAGACTTAGTGTCTTTCTTTCTCGATTCTCACAATGTTTGTATACAAGTCAGCACAGCCCATGATTATCTGAAATCTTACAACAGCTTTTGGCAATCTTTCCTGTCAGAACCTTCTTGTCATTGGAGAATCGTTCTGTAGAACATTAAATAACCTGGAAAACTGTTTCACAATCAAACCAGTTTCCACAATCCAACCACAATCAAATCTGTTTCCAGAGACTTCATCATATCACAGTGTTGTGGCCTGTACAGGGGTGCTTTCTCTAACCTGGTTTGTTTCAGCAGATATAATTTAAGGAGCTTTTAGCCAGCCTGCTGGGCTGGGACAGGTGGTGGGGAAATGTAGGCCAGCATCCTGCACTCACCTGCTTAAGTGTTCCAGCCTTGCCCCAAATAATCTGGCCATTCTGGCAGTTATCAGCACCTTGCTGCTATCTGCTTTGCTACTCACACCAAGACACACCTTCTGTAAACTGTCAATGCCTTTTTCTGCAAGAGTTGAACACGTGGCCTGTGTAGGTGTGTAAAACCAGGTGGAGCCTCTCCATGCCCAGATAAACCTTTTAAAATTTTTTTTTATTAAAAAAAAAATCCTGAACTGGAAGTTAGATTAAGGTAGTCTTTTGTGAGAAAATAAATTTGGCATGAAAAGTTGGGTAGTGTTTGGAGGATATAAGAATAGTGTTTATTATATCCTTTAATTCCACTGGAAATGTTGCACTTTTGTATCCCAGGCTTTGGGTGGTGTTTCTTTTGGCTCAGGTGCTGCATTTTATCCACAGGTTACTCTCCCACACAGAGGGGTGAGGAGTGGATGTTCAACTATATATTCAGACTGGAGTAAGGGACATGGCCTTGGTAACTGTGGGGTGGCTTAGAAACCAGTGCTGCCATCTGTGTCATGCTGTAGAGCTTGGGGGGCTTGTGGATGGATGTGCAGAACCCCAAGCTGCAGCTTGGCCAAAAGTTGAAAAGGGGATAGAAGATCCCAGTACTGCTGTGTCCTCTGCCATGGCTTTGGGAAAGTGAGAGAAGGGGGTGCTTTCTCTTGGATGGGGGTACTTGGCAGATTCCAATGCCCTCAGTGCTGCCTGTGCAGTTTGTGGAGTGGGGATGACGATGGTGAAACTAGATTGAGATGCCCATGGATGCTGCCATTCATCCTCACCAGCCTCATTTACCTACAGCCTACAAAATGCCACTTTCGAGCACACCTCTTACTGAAAGAGCAGTTTAACTCGGTGTTTTAGCTGTTCAAATAAGGAAGAGGAAAGGAGGTTGTGTGGTGGGTCAGCATGTCTATGGCCCATCACAAGAAACCCAGCCTACCTGGTTCCTAGCCCCTCATGTAAAAGCCAGCCTGAAGTAGAACCCTGGCAGTGTTTTCCAGGTGTCACTGGGATGGGGTGTATATGTCCCACAGTCACATCAATCAAGTTAAATCAGCTTCAGCAGTGATATGTGCTGTTTTGCACTTCTTGAGAGAAGCTGCACAATCCTGAGCTTGCCTAGGGCATTCACATTGAAACTTCAAACCCAAAACTTACACAGTATACTTTCTGAAAGCATTAAATAATTTATAAGCAGTTTGTGTTCTTAACAAATCTTTGAAAACTCAGAGAACGTTTCGTATTTTCTTCTTAAAATATAAGCAACAGTGTATATAGAAGATCAAATTTGGAGATTAAGTCTGTTTTCCTTTTCTGTATCATTGTCACAGTTGTGGTGAAAGTCTCAAGTAAGAGCATGTCAGCAACCATTCCTAATTAACTCATGGCAGTGTGCCCAGTGTGCACACATTCATGCTCTCTCTCCCTGGGTATAGATACACATCTCTTAGAGAAACAGCTCTTTACAAAGAAATAAATTGAGTGATTACATTAATTGACACAAATGTTCTTGAAAACAACCCATTTAATTTTGTTTAGGCATTTCCTGAGTGATGTCTCCTTAGTTTCTAATAAATAACCTATTGTAAAACTTGCTAACAGAAGACTGTGTAGTGTAGTAGATTCCAAGGTTAATTTATTAAACTTGTCAGCTGTTTACTCTTGGTTAGACTGTGATTTAAAAATGCAGTGTAAAAAAGGCAAAACCAAAAACCCGCAGGAATTTGGATGTATGATGATACACTTTTACATGTTTGGCTTCAGTCTGCACTTTGTGGACTTAGATGTTTGAGTAGAAGCTGTAGTGAAACATAGAGGAAGGGCAGTACATTGTGAGCATGGTTGTGTTCAGGTACATACCAGCATTATTTTCTCTTTCTTTCCATCATGAGATTTATGGATGAACACATTTAGAATTCTAAAATATAGATGTTGTCTTAGTGTAAATTGATAAGAAATACCAGAAGACAAAGCTTCTCTTTGTTTTATGCCTGTCTTATGCCACAGTGATCAAGTAGGAGGGTCCCTGAAACTCCCACCCAGTGTGGCAGAAAGTGCCTGAGGGAAATGAAGGTTAATGCAGAAGCAGGATACTGCTGAAGCATTGTAGTGTCCCTGTCTGCTCCTTGGAAGATGATTGGGGCAATCCTGGCCATATTTTCTGTGAGTGTCACTCTATTGTGCACAAGGCTTCTGCTTGTGCATTTTCTAGTGAATCTGCAGAGAGCAGGAGTGACCGGAGGGCAGAGACTGAGCAGGTGTCACTCCTTTCCATTGCCATGCCTGTTGTGGTTATTATTCATCATATACCAGTGTTTGTCATTGAAATCTGAGTCCCGTTTAAAACTGTATGTGTTTATTTTGTTGCCTCTAGAAAAGCCTCTTGGATGTGTTGGCAACAGGTTTTTCATCAGTGACTGATCCTGGTATCTGGTAACTGTTACCAAAATCAGGTTGACTAGAGATAAGTGTACTTAATTCTCTGAAGAAAATTAACCCACTCAACATGCACAACATGCCATTTTTAATTTAGATAATTGTTTATTTAAAAATACATTTAATTATTACAAAACAGTAAAGTTCCTGTGATTGAATAAGATAAGGAGAATAGTGAAAGAATGTTGGACTTCAAATGCATCTGCATTTATTTTCCATACTTGGAAATGTCACACTTACAGGCAACTAATTTCCTCATTTCTGTGTTATGTTTTTACCAACCATTTGGTAGTTATGATGACTAGGTTCAAAGTGATGTATCACAGCCAGTGGTAGTTACCTATAGTCATTTAACTTTACTCATAGAAAAGTTAAGCAACTGTTCCATAGCCAAACCTCAATAGACAAGAGGAAGGTGGGGACCCACTGAGATCTCTTGAGCTATGCTGGATCAATGTCTTAAGGAAGGTGAGGTGAGTTGCCTTCTGGATCTGTCTTTATGGACCTGCAGAACCCAGAGGATCAGCTCAAAGGTGACAGGTAGTTTTTAGGATGAATAATGTGAGATGCAATTAATGCTGTCTTAACATGATCCTCTCTATTGGAAAGGATGGTGTTATGGGTTTGAGTGGCACTAAAGGCTGCCCTACTCAGAAGCTGAAAGCAGGTTGCAGTATAGTATGCATAAATACACGTTCCCAGAGTCTGCAAAAACATATTTTGGGACTGCTGTCACCAGTTGCTGTCATTTTAATGGCATACTGCAATTGATATGCATTTGTTTTTCTGAATAATCCAAAAGTAGGAGTTAAATGATTCACTGGAAAGTAGGAGCTGGGATATTTGGCTGACACATGGAGAATAAAAGTACGTCTTGAAGTTTGGAAATGTGAAAACAGAAGATGGGATGCTAAGGCGCTTCTTTGGTAAACAGGAGTTGAGAAATGGAAAAGATGAGTTATGACCACTAGGCTTTAAATCGGGTTTTGTACTCGTAGTGGGTTTTTTGAAGTTTTTATATCTTGTGAAGTGGTAATGTTTGGTGTCCATGTGCATGCCACTTAATTGTTATTCAGCAGCACTGCCAAGCATTTCCATTTCAGAGATTCATTGGCTTTTTAAAGATTTTCTTGTGCTATAATTTTTCCAGGGTTTAAATGCTTTGGGTTTGTAATCTCCCGAATGGGATTAATTTTAGGAAAAGTGTGCTTCACTTCAGCAACACTATTTGAGAATGCTAACAGTTGAGATCTTCTAGCAATTTAGCAAGAAATATGTCTTGGAAATAATATCTGAGATAAACATGCAAATCTGCATAGAAGTTGAATAATGTGTTTTATTTTTTTTCTTTTTTTTTCTTTCTTTTTTTTTTTTTCCTTTTTTTAAAATAAGGGCATCAGGGTACTGCCCAGGTCAGGGTCCGTGCTGGCCAGCAGCCTGCCCTGTTACCATGGTGTGGGTCACTTCTCTGCACTCCTGTGCTGCCTTCCACCTGGGAACTGGTAAATTAAACCCATTTTTTAGTGCTGGCCTCTTTCTTGACTTTGGAAACCTAAGAAACGTGTGCTCTGGTATGTCCTGTAGTAGTCTGACCTTTTCCTGCATTGTGGGGTGTGCTCAGGGAAGGAGGCAGCAATGCACAGTGAATCACAAACAGTATGGGGATTGCCTTGCTCTGTGCCAAATTATGTTTTCCATCTCCAGCATGTAATTTCAGGCAAATCTGTTGAAGTCTTTAATCTATAATTAGACTTATAAGCTTCTTTAGACCTTTTGGGTTTCCTTTATTTAAATGGAATGCAGCATTATTTTTCTATGAATCTTCCTGACATATTTTTCAAAGAATGCTTTCCTGGTGTTTTTTTAAATTTATTTATATTTTCCCTCAGCTTTCTGAAATGGGTATGTAGAGGTCCTATTTCCATCAAGAAATGAACTCAAAATTACCTGGTACAAGTGACTGATATATATGGATATTTTTTTCCTGGCAGTATTGAGCAGAACTGTTTTTCAGTAGGCTAAATTAAATATGTATTTCTAAAATTGGATTCATACAGTGGGTTCTTCTGCATTAAAAATAAAGAAGTTAATTAAAATGTCACTCGTCACTCCTTTTTATGTGCCAATACATGAATGTGTGGCTAAATAAATCAATTCTGTCACCAGGTGTTGGTGTGAGACGGTTGCCTTTGTGAAAGCCCCTCAGGACGAGTCACAGCCTGGAGGGACAGGCTTTCTAGTACTTCACTAGATCAGTGTGCGTGTCTGCATGTACCTACCTATGTATATATGTCTGTGTGCACAGGTGGTGTCACATGGCATTCCTTTCATGTTTGAGAAGCAGCCTTTGGGGGCCTCCTTTGCCCAAGGGTCACTTGTCCTTGTTGCTTCTTCATTTTCACGTATTTATTACAGAACTACTCTACAGACTTTTTGTTTCCATCATAAGAATTTTAATTTTAGGCATAATCAGATTCAGATTTTTTTTTTCTTTCTGTACAACAGATCTTAATAGATACTGCCTAATCTTCAAAGAAACCTATAAGCCTTTTTTAATTGCAGACACAGCAGACTTAAATAGTTTGTTAAAGTATTCTCAATGTGCTATAGGTAAGCAGTTTGCTTCTAATGTAATTTTCTTAGTGTTTTGGGGAATTTTTGTGCCCCTAAACTGACCTAAAGTATTTTTCTGTCACATTTTCTACTGATCAGTTTTAATTTTCCTTTTCAGCTCCCCATAGCATATGTTCTTGAGGACTCGCTGCTCTTCTGTTTTGGTAGGAGGGATGTCCTACCTGCCTTGGTATCTGTTGTGATTTAGCAGTCTACAGAAGTTGAAGTCTGTCCTTCTGCCCCTTACAAGCCTCGGTGACTCCAGGCAATAAAAACTGCCAATATGGAATGCTCTAAGCAAAGAGGAGAAATAGTAGAAACTGCCATAGTTATTTTAAAATTCTTCTAAACCAGGGGATTCTTTTAAGAATTTATACATTTGGCTCAGCTATAACTTTCTTGGCATCCTTATGTTCATTTAGGGAAGTTCATATATATATTTATAGGAAATACATTCTGGAGCTTAATCCAAAGGTTTGCAAACTTTCTGGTTCTCTATAGAGCCAAAACCGTGCATTTCTGTATCTGTTTTTGGTTGCCGTGGATTTCACTATTAGATTTCGCCAGTTGTGTGGTCTCTCCAAATTCTGCTTCAGTGTACATACATTTCAGTTTTGTTGCTGGTTGTTTGGTTTGGGTTCTTTTTCTCTTTATATGTTGCTGTTCCTTCACAGTTATATTTTTACTGTCTAGCACTTGTTCTGTTTTCCAAAGCAACAGTTATCACTGGTTTATGTTACTGCTTATACTGCAATTAGGTTTTACATTTCTTTTTTTTTCCTTTTTATCTGAGACACATTTTGGCCATTGCTTGTTCTTCTATTTGAAACTGTGCAAAGCCAGCTACTGCAGCTACACCAGCCCAGAATACCTCCTATTATTTTTATTTTCAGACATTTTGATACTTTGCAGAATTTTATTCATAATGCTTCTGTGGAAATAGAACCTCTGTTAGAGCAACTTACTAATGTCTTCTCATACAATTTTTGACACGCATGCAGTTCTTTTAAGGCCCATTCTGTCTTCTTGCTTGCAGTTAGCAACTAGCATGCAAATGGATTTGAGAATTGTTTCCTGAAAATTAAGAAATGCTTTTGCACTTCTACTAAATGTTATTCCGCCTTTACAGATGCAGAGAGAAGAAATATGATTATTACAGCCTGCCAAAAACCTCTGTTGTGATAGCTTTTTATAATGAGGCTTGGTCAACGCTTCTGCGAACTGTTCACAGTGTTCTTGAGACATCTCCGGATATACTTTTGGAAGAAATTATCCTTGTAGATGATTACAGTGACAAAGGTAGGAAGAATAGGTCTAAATAGTATTGATTGTTGATGGGCTTTTTTGGTCAGCCAGTTCATAGGAGAAAAAGTTATGCTGTTCAGGTCACATTCTAGAAAACTGTACAACAAAGGCCTCTCACTGAAAAATAGTTTTTCTTGTAGTGTGCCAGTGAAAAATTTGGCTTACATACCAAATTTAGTTTGGAATGGGGAAGCACATTTGGGGATGCTGTGTTGTAACAAGAGTGCTTGTGTGTATAGATAGACTACAGTCTGATCAGAGCAATTCAGGTTTCCTGAACTAGGCAAGTTTCGATTGCACCAATGCTCCCCTGGTGTCTCATATAATGACAGTGACCTACTTCTTTGGTCTTGTTTGAACAACAGGACATAAAAGCAATGCTGGCATTTTCCACCTCACATGAATTGTGTTAAGAATAAAACTTTTATACAGAAAGTCTTAAGTAACATTTGAGAAGCTCTTATCAATCTGGGGATGTATTACAGAGGTAAATGTGAACCATTCAGTTTCTTAAAATAACTGTGATTTGTGTGCCTCCAAGTTCTGTGCTTTTTTCATGTCCTTTCTAAATATGTTTAGCCAAATCGGAGTTCAAAATACCACAATCTTTAGAGCCCTACTACAAACAATATGCTAGTGAGGGGAGAGCTTCTTATAGCATGACATAAATAATTTCAGACTTCATTATTCCCTCTTTTTTTGTCTCGTTACAGAACATTTAAAGGAGACTTTGGAAAACTACGTGGCTGGCCTACGCAAGGTGCGTCTTATCCGCGCAAATAAGCGCGAGGGGCTGGTCCGAGCCCGGCTGCTGGGGGCGTCTGTGGCGAAAGGAGACATCCTGACGTTCCTGGACTGCCACTGTGAATGCCATGAGGGCTGGCTGGAGCCACTGCTGGCAAGGTGAGCTTATGCTCTGGGCTGGTTTTCTCTCCCATTGGAGAAGAAGGGGCGAGACAGTTTGGCCCACTTCTGCAGTGGAAAAATGACTCATGGTTCACCAAAGGTTACTGCAGTCTGGTCCCTGAGGCACTGCGAGTGCTTGGTGTTTGTCTCCTGGCTGTCGGGGAACAAATACAAATGGAAGTTTGAAAAATCATGACATGATGGGGTGTGTTTTTTTTGTTGTTTTTTTTTTTCCCCTGAGGACCAAGCTGCTCTTTTTCTTCAGGCAATGGAAAGTTTTGGTTTTCAAGAACAACACCTCACCTCCAGCTTTGGAGCTACATTGGTAAAGGAGACTATTTCTGTCAGCCTGAGTGAGCAGAAGGTCTGGAAAGATGTGTGCCCTGCAAGGCAATGTTTGCATAATACAAGTTAATAAACTCCATCTTCTTAGTCCTGAGCAAATCCACCTTTCCAGACTGGTTCTGACATAAAGGATCATGGTGTAGGATAGGGAGTAGTAAATGTTATGTCAACACTGACTCTTACTTGGAAACCATCTGTCCTGGGACACTGTACTACTTTATGCCTATGTTAATTCTTGTTAATTCTGCAGATCCATCAGGCTGTTCAGAAAACTTTCGCTAATTAAAAGCAAGCAAACAAACAACAAAAAAACCAAGGAAACTTCCCAAAGCTCTAACAAAAACCCCCTAGAAACCAGAATACTAGCCTTCTGTTACAGCTGAGAATATTTATTATATTCTTGAAGCCTCACCCATGTGTAGCCAGCAGCCATATGTGCACTTTTCCTGCTACGTTTTCAGCCGCTGCTACCTCACCACAGCACCTGCTGCTCCTGCATCACATTACAAGGCTCTGTTGGTTTTGCCTCTTTTGCTAACAGCACATGGCTTTACTGCCTTGGATTCCATCAGCATAGATACTGATAGATACAGGACCTGAATCAGACCTCCAAAGTATTGTATATAGAAAACCAGCTCTCTTTAAAACATAATGAAAAAAAACCAAACAACTCTTTCCTCAAGGCCGGTGTTTTGATTGGATCCTGTTAAGATTCCTACCAGGTACTGTAGAGTACAGAAAAAGACCAGAAAAAACACAATACAAACTGATACAAACTGGAGAGAGACTTCCAAAAGCACGAAGTGTCTTGATGTGTGTGAGTCTTCCTGATTCCTAGTGGGACTTGTGTGCCCAAATTTCCCATGTCCCTTTGAAATTGTATCTAGAATACCATTTCAGTTTTTTGTTTTCTTAAAATTGTCATACTTACCTTGTTTCTAAGTTTCACACCGAGTGTATTCCAGATAACTGTGGGGTAGCTATGATATTGTGGAGAAAGGAAAAGGGATAAACACCAAATTATGAGCATAGGTTTAACAACTGTCCCCAAAAGAAAGTGTGTGACAGGGGAGACGATGCTGTGATTTCTTCACTTCTTTAGCGCACCACTAGATGGCAATCTTGAGGAAGGATTGGGATTTTTTTAACTGCAATACTCACCACCTGTAAAAAGTTAGCCCTCTCTTGGAATTCCTGCCGTTCTTGCTGCAGATGCAGACGTACATCTCTAAGGGGTTTTTCTTCAGCATATCTGACTCAAATGTATGGCAGCAATACGAAAGTGTTAGCATTTTGCAGTGCAAGCATAGTTATGTTTGTAAGCTGCCTGTGCATTGTACTATCTAGTTAATTCTTAACTTACAGAAAAGGTGATGGCTTTTCACTTACTTCATTCCTTTCATAATTGAAATCATATGCCAGCTACCTACTTTTTACTTATTTTCCTACTTGTTACAGGAGGAGCAAAATATTTTTACCTTTAATAGGTTTTTTTCTTTTACTCTGTGTGTGTATATAATTTTCATTGCTTTGTACAATGAGGATTTGTACAAAGTTTTAGGCAAGTGAGACAGGATATAACAATATTTGTATAAGCTCTTTTGTGTGCTCTACCAAACAAGGTCTCACTGGGAGATCATAAAGAAGAAAACAGCTGTTTCACATATTCCCTCCAGCAACAAGAGGCCGTTTCACACTTCAGGCAGTCTTTCTCAGCTCAGACAATACTACTTTGGAATTGCTGCTGCTCTCTGCTGCATTTAACAATCACAAGCTACTCTAATTTCACAGTATGAGCCCTTGGTCAGTCTGCAGATTTTTAGCCTAACAATCTCATGAGGAATGAGCTCCCTTTGAATGACAGATGCGCTGCATCTCTTGCTTGTTTGACAATATAATGTGTTCAGTTTTCCTTCACCTCTGAAATACGTTAATATAAGATGCAGGGCTGAAGTGCATATCTGCATCTTTAAGGCAAACAAGTTACTTCATTTCCCTGAACTGTCAGAGGATATCTAAGACTAGAACATGGAAGATGTGATTTAGGAGAAAGACCTCTGCTTGAGCCTGTGTGCTTGACATTGCTCCCAGTACAGAGGGAGGCCATTCTAGAAGGTGAGGAGAAGGCTGATAATCCCACTGCCTTCTGTAAGGACGAATCCTTTTGGAGAGGAATCCTAAAAACCCTGCATCATATTGAGAAATGGGAGGAAGGGGTTTATCTCCTTGTAGAAGTAAACCTGCAAGAAATGTCATCAGCTCTGTTATATTCTTAGTATGATAAAGATCTTGACTATCTTTAGATCACCTTTGATATTAGGAATGTCATTCTGCAGTGCTATCTTGTTTCTCCTTTTCATCTCCTATGTTGCCAGGGTTTCTGGAAGCCTCCTTCAGTTATGTTTCATTGTTGGAGGTCTAATTCCCAAGTTGCAGGTTTGGTTTTTTCTAAGCTCAGGGCTTCTTTTTTGAATTACTGTTCCAGTACTCAGCACACCATTTGCAGATGATCACAGTTACAAGAACAGCCATGACTTCAAGGGCCAGGAGTCTGGCTGGTTTATTATTCATCACTGCAAAAGTAAGCAATCAAACTGCTCTCTAAAACAGCTACCTGTACGAAAGAAAATGGACATTTTTTTTTTGATAAAGTGGTGCTGGCTATGGCAGCCAAGCCAGATGCTAAATGTGTTATCTCAAGCCATCTGGCATATCTTGCTTCCACCATCCAGGAAGGTTGATGCTTGCCAGAGGAGTCCATCCTGATACATCCTCCTGATGTAGAAAAATAGGGGTTATTCTTGTATTTATTGTGCCATCATTTCCATTCCAGCATGAATTGAAAAGGAGCAAAACTTCATGTTTGGTATTGTAGGCTTTCTTTGTTCTCATCAATAATAGTTTTTTATTTTTAGAGGAGTTTCTAATGGAAGTCACCCTTTTGTTTTAAAACCTTACCAGGATTGCTGAAGAAGAAACAGCTGTTGTCTGCCCTGTTATTGATGTTATTGACTGGAACACATTTGAGTACTTGGGAAATGCTGGTGAGCCACAGATTGGTGGATTTGATTGGCGGCTGGTCTTCACTTGGCACAGTACCCCTGACAGAGAACAAAAACGAAGGAAGTCCAAGACAGATGTGATCAGGTTAGTTTTTATGCATCCTAGAAACTATAAATGTGTTTGTGACTTCACCTGAAAATGCCAGGGGCTGAAAGATGTTTGGGAAATGAACATATTACTAAAAAGGCTGTATTTTGTTTAGCTCCCCATTTTTTCCAAAATAGCTCATGTTTACCATGTTCCTGGAAAAAATAGTGTTCTAAAAGCTGAAATTCCTGTTTCATCTTCCGTATGGAAAACTTACTGCAAACTAGTCTCTTGATGCCTCTAGACAACTCTTACAGATGCTCACCAGCACGTGGAAAAAGTGTAACTGATTAACTAATACTGGAGAATGTCCTCTGTGCAAAGTAAAGAGCTCTGTGTTGTAAAAAACAATGTATCATGGGCAACGATGAAAAAGGGAAAAAATCACCAGCCAGTAAGAAGGTAAAAGGAGTTTTGAAGATTTTTTTTCCTGTGCTGTAATGGTAGTTGTAGTTCACTGTGCTATTTTCAAAGGTGAACCATTTTGCCAGTTCTTTACTGGGGTGAAACAATACAGCTCTATCCATGGTTTCTGTGAAGGGCTAACTCACAGAGCTCAGGCTGATGTCTTCATTTTGGGTTTTAGTTTTGTTTTATTTTAAAACAAGATGCCATCAATTGGTATTATTTGTCACTCAACATCGTATTTTTAGGAGAGGTAAGAGAATAGAACAAACAAGGCATCTGGAAAATGGGAATGGTAGACAAAATCCTGATAGCTGAGGATCTGCTGTGTTCAACCTAGCCCCATCTGCTATGGAAGTTGCTGTATTTCAGCAGTTTATTGAAGTAAATTAAGCTGCTCAGCATTTTTAATACAGTCATTTTGTTAGTACTTTTACCTGTTATTGTATAGATGACAAAAAATACGGAATTATTAATTTTTCTCAGTCTTTTGTAAGTTGCTTATCATTATGTTAATATCCAGTATTTCACAAATATTAATGTACTTATCCTCAACTGAATGAACTTTTTTTTAAATGTGAAAAGTGAGGTAGTAATTGAGTCTTTCTCAGCATGTATTAGTTCATGTCTTCCTTAAGAAAATCCAAATAGAGTAAATGTTTTAAAACATTTAGTTCAAATATGATGCTTTTTTTTCTTCATTATAAGAAGAATTGTCTATGACATGCCAAGAGGAAAATAGTGAGGAATAAAGTTTCATGGTAGCCTGAGGACTGCGAGCTCGACAAGTGTCTGGAGAAAGCAGCAGTGCTGGGAGTGGTGTCACCAACTGCTTGGTTGGAAAGATGAGATCTGGAGGGAGACAGAAGGACTTGACTGGTTACAGAGTTTGTTATTTTTCCTTCTGTCTTGTCTCATCTCATTCCATTCTTTGAAACAACATATGACAGTGTGAGACAGTGTTGCTTCAAAAAGATAGCTGGTAAAATTAGTTTTGACAGATTAAGAGTAATTGATCATGCATCTCACTTTTGTTGGTATTTACCTCAACAGCAATTTAGTAAAATCCACATAATGTCAACTGAACTTAGTTCTAAGCAGCATTATATACTTGGCACTTTAAAGAAAGTCATCCTAACACTGTAAACAATAGGGAACAATACTGAACAAATACAAATTTATGTATATGTGCACACTCTACCATAATGGAAGTACATCCCCTCAGTGTGCTGTCACTCTGGGCCTTGTGATCTTCAATGAGGACCCAGTCATAACTCCAGATTTATTTTTTTTCCCCAAACTTAGTAGAAAATTTAAGAACATACAGGTGGGTAGATTTTCTTAGAACGAAAACAAATCTCTTTAGGGGCTATATTTACTCAATAATTAAAGTCTGAGAGTTTTTTCAATTGATATTAGTGGGATCAAGAATGTTGGTTTTAATTACTAAAGCACAAGTATTTCTTTAATTATTGCTTAAGTAAAATAGATAAGGATACAGCACTTACAATTTCAGAGCCGACTAATACAGTTCTGCCACACAGAAGGTAATGTGAAGAGGCTCTTCATTTACACACAGACACTGCAATTGGAAAAATTGACTTTAACACAATGTTTTTACATTCCAGTGTTGTTTCAAATACAGTTTTTTATTACAAAATTAAATTAAAGTAGCTTCATAATAATTTATAAATTTCTGACTGTTACTTTGTATCCAGAAAAGATTGAGAAAATAGAAAATAGAAATATATTGTATTTTTTTAATCTGTTGCACTGGTTTAATATTTTTTCTTTTTATTCAGCTCAGAGTTACTATTCTCTTTCATAGGTCTCCAACCATGGCAGGTGGATTATTTTCTGTGAGCAAGAAATATTTTGATTATCTTGGCTCCTATGACACAGGAATGGAAGTCTGGGGAGGAGAAAACCTTGAATTCTCTTTTAGGGTAGGTGGCTTAATTGAACGTTTCTTTTCCTCAGAATACAACAAGTTCCTGTTTCTTTCTCTCTTCATGCCCTTTTACTTAATGAGGTAGCTGTAATGTAAGCAAGTGCTAAGAAGGGAGTATTTTGGAGGTATCTTGTTCTTGCACTTCAGGATAGCTGTACTTTTCTTCCAAATAGCCATTTTAAAGAAATTTTTAAAAACATGTCTTTGTTTTGAGCTCTAGTGTAAAATGTAGAAAGGGGTGTGATACTAGTGAGTGAAGTTTACATCCTGCAGCTTGAAGGAGGTCATTGGGAAGAAGATTTGTAGTGCTTTGATGTGACTCAGAGTTCTTGCTGTGGTTGATGGAGCGAGCAGTTCCCAGTGGGGCAGGAGAAGGCAGCCCCTGTACTAATTTTAAGGCTTTATTCTGTTTCACCTCAGAAAAGGTTTGTTCAAAGGTTATAAAAGGTGGGAGGGAAGGTCTCCAGTAACTGTAGAGTTGTACCCCATAGGAGGTGTGACCAAGTGCTTAGATGTGAGTCAGCTGTAATGAAAAGGATTTACAGCAGCAAAAGAGAGGAGACACAGGACAATCCAGACTGATCAGCAAAGCAGTGTTCTCTGCTCAGCTGTTACCAGTGCTGTGGCTGATTCCCACTGTGTCCTGGCTGCCTATAGTTTGCCCCAAATCACATTGAAGCCATCCTGTGGTGACGTAAGAGGGATGCTGTAGGGCCTCTTTTGGCTTTCAGGGAGTTCACAACTTATTATCCTGGATTACCCTTGTCTGTTGTGCCCATCTGTTATTTTTGATGGTCATGTTTGCATTTCTGTGAGTCATTGACTCATGGAACAGGAAGGTTTTTAGATTTCTTAGCAGGTGACAACAGATTTCAAGGTTAAATAGCATTTTAATGTTACAAAATAACTTTATTGAGAAGGGAGACATCAGCACACTGTCTCTCTGGATGTCTGTGTGTTAACCAGAGAAGCAGGGAGTCTTCCTGGCTGCTGTTGCGATCTCTTGCTGCCTGCAGTGCAGAAATTGTAGAAAAGAGGGTATAAAAATAAGGAACCAAAATTATTAGGAACGATAACAAGCACAGGCCTAGAATTGGTATGGTTTCTCTCTGGAGGGAGACTTCTCAGCTGGAAATGCTGTGTGATCTGAGTTCAAGAACACCTCTTTTTTCACCTAGGGAACACGTAAACCCAAACACATCCTACTCATTAGCTTTGGTCTAGTTCAGCAGGCCTCCACCTGAAGTGAGAAGCAGTTTACCACCTCCATCAGCCCTGTGACCCTCTGAAGCAGGAGTCTCCTGTTCCAGTGTACCCAGAACTTCAACTCCATGAAGAAAACCTCTAATATGGCACACTTGGTGTGCAGTTCTTGGCTTTCTGCTCTTTGTGTCTTGCTTTTGGGGAGACCAAGGCTTTCAGACAGCCTGACCCCTTCCTTTTGACTCAGAGTGCCCCAGTACCAGCTGCTGCTTTAGACCCAGCCTTCCATTGCCATTGACCTCTATGAAGCTCTGGCAGGCAGTCTCATTTTTTATGTCACTGGTTCCCCTGAGCCAGGACTCCATGGGGTGCAGCAGCATGTATGAGCAGTGCCTTTACTCCTTCAGCATGCAGGACTGTGGTCTCCTCATGGGACAGAGGAAGCATAAGAGGTGGCCTAGGTCACAGGGGAAGCACAATGAGCAGCAGAGTCCCCAAGAAAGAATGCACAAACACTCTGCAAAGGTCTAAGCCAGCATGTAGGTGCAGGTGGATCCAGCGACTCCTGGGAAACAAATGATTTAACAGGACAGGCTGTGCAATGGCCAGCAAATATGCCTGGCTATGCCAACTCTCCTAGTGCAGATTGCCAGTAGCATCTGGGTATTTGTAGGCAACATGCTTTGCTCTGTTTGATTTGGAGCCCTTGTACTTGTGCTCTGTGTGGAGAGGATTTTTGTGGAACAGAGCAGAGTGCTACGATGTTGTTTAACTGTGTTCTTTTGGCTGCCCACAGTGTTCCAAGAGGTCGGAAGGGATAAATCATTGTTAGTGTTGTTGTCCTTGTGTTTTCTAAACCTGTCAGACCTGAAAATTAGGAGCAGAACTACTCAAAACCACTGTAAATTAATTTATTGTTGTTCTTGTCTCTGAAAACACCACTCTTTCCCAATGACATGAAAAGACTTGTCCTCAAGCCTCCTCTTTCTTGCACTTTGATTATTCTGAGCTGAAGAAATTCTCTGTGGTTTTGAGAGGTGCAACAAGGACAAAGCTTTCACTAAAAGCATGATGACTAAGAGAGATGGAGGCTACGTGCTGAATGCAGAATCGAGTCAATGTACCTTGATTTTGGATTGCTTAATGCTATTTGGCTGGATAAAATTTCACTTCATGGGCATAATGGGCATTGAAACTCCTCTTTCTGAGGGATTCAAAACATGCTCTTTCATCTTCTCCCTCTTGTACTCAGAGCAAAGGGAATCTGGTTGCAGCTTCTGTCCCCTCTCTGCTCTTGGTCCTGCAAGTGGCACTGCAATGTAAGTTTGTTTCTGGACCAAGGCTTACTATGTCTGTCATCTGTTCTTCAGCCTACCATGTGCAAAAAGGCCTTTCTTCTCAGAAATGTTACTGCCTGTGAGCCTGAGTGATATGCCTCAGAACACCTGGGGTCTTCTCTTTTCCACTATTTTTTGTATTGCTTCTTTTTGTCTGGATCTGGAACCCTGTCTTGTGTTGAGAGCAGCCAGGGTGAGTCCGTGTGTCTGGGGTGCTTCTCCACCCACCCAGCTTCCAGCAGATTGTGCATGAGCAGCACACTGGGGGCTTAGCCACAAGTTGTCAAGAAAAAATTGTAGCAGAGAGAGAGAGCAGCAGAAACATAGGGTTTTCCACATTTTGCCCTTTTTTAGGATGTAGCATCCTTTTTAGGTTTTTTATTTCTTCCAGATAGCCTTAAAATGTTAGAATGAGCTGGTAAAGCTTTTATTCTTTAGTATTTATTGACCCAGCACAAGGTCAATTGTCCAGAGACCCTGGCAGGGACAGCGATCCCAAGGTGAGATCTGAACATTTTCTGTAGGTTTTCATAATGCCACCAGCTGTCTCTGAAAACAAAAGAAAATATGCTGATAGTCTGCATGCATCAAGATGAAAGTGAAAGTAAAAAAAGGAATGTCACCTTGTTTTTTTTATTGAAGTTGAGGGAAAATGTGTGCTTTTATAATGAGAGCTGTGAGTTACCCAGACCTAGTAAAGAAACAGATCTGCATGTACATGAGCTCGCAAAATGTGCATGAAACCTTATGTGTTTTTCTGTTAGAAAAGGCTGAACTAGTTTTGTGGAGAATCTTCTGCAGAGCCACTTACTTAGCATTTACTAATCAACTTTAGTTTCTCTATTAAATTCCTCACTTTATTTTATGGCTGTTCATTTGTACCTGATTTTATATAGAGGTCATAATTTTGCCATTAAAATTAAAGTGAATAAACCTTTTGAGGAATTGTTTAGCTGAAGTATATTCAATTTTCTTTTGTAATAAGATGACAAGATAATTTTTGTACTGTTTTAATGAAATACTTAGAATTTAATGAGCATTGCTTAGCAACCTACGGTTATTTTTTAGAGAGCTTTAATAAAAATTCAGCTGTTATGGAATTCTTTTTTATCATCAATTTAACTGAGGTATGGTCAGTTTGTTTAATTTCATTTGAAATCAGACTTTATCATGGAAGAGCTGAAGCATGTGCTTCCTTCTTAACTACATTTTTGTTTCAGTAGTCTTTATCATCTGTTCCTAATGTCTTATTTAAAAGTAGATAAATAATGGTGAATTAATAATTTCTATGTGAAATATAACACTGAAAATTGATAAACTCATAAACTTAAGGCTCTTAATATTTGCTGACAAATCTTGAATAGTAAATTGCAGCTTTAAAAAAATAATCTTGAACATAGAAATAATAATTATGAAAAATATTGCATTGAAATAAATCTCAAAAAAGGAGGTTGTAAAGTGAAAGTGGATAGTTGGTTTCATAGCAGCTTTCAAAATGGCAGTAGAGTAACTTACCTAAGAAAATATGCAAATTCTTTAAAAGATCAATACAGAATTCTAGATTTCTTGTATAATTCCTTTAATCATCTTAGTTCAAATGACAAATATACTGCTTCCCTGAAAAGCAGCAAAAAAGAGGAGAGAAACCTCACATGAAAAACAAGAAATGAAAATTTTAAATCCAGGAAGTAATAATTATCCAGTACTCCCTATAGCTGAATAATGAATTACCTATATCTTTAAAGAAATTCTCTGTTTTAAAAGTAAACATATGTATTAGAGTGCTTACACTTTGGTAATTAAACACAGTATTGTGCCATGAATAAAGTTCGGTGTTGTTATCCAAAGCCAAATCAGTGGAGATGATAATCATTGATTTCCAAATTTAGACATTTTAGAGAAATTTTGAGTAACTTTAAAAAACCTTCTAAAAGTTAGCAGTCTAAAACCAAGTCCTATCTTGTGTGAGCTGAAAGCCTTTATCTTATTAGATCCCTAAAACTCCCGAAGAGAGAGGTGGGAAAAGTCCCACCACTGGTCTTTTGACACTGTTAGCAGCAGAGTTTTTATTTGCTACTTCATATCTTTCACTCCTGCTGTATTCATTTGAATAGCATGTAATTAAAAATGTATATATAGTATATATGTATAGTATATATGTATATATATAGTATGTATGTGTATATATTATACAAGAAAGTTGTCAGGGAGCAAACCTCTCCCCCTTAAGCCTATTCCAGCTAATTTCCTTTGTCTTCCATTTACAAAGGAATGATGAGCTGCCACTGCTGCATGGTTTAGTACATGAAGAGAATTCTAAATCTTTTATGGAAAGTCTACCAGAGCCATTGGCAACAGCCTCAAGTTAGTTCAAGTACAGCAACATATCCCACCTTCCTCCTATCGGATTGAGTTTACAGAAACCTTGTTTCAGGCACACTTCAGAAACAGGGCATCTGCCATGGTGTGGTCACACACAATATTGAATAGGAAATGCCTAGCTGTGCTTTCCTTTCAAGTAATCAAACTTGAGATCAGAATGAGTGTTGGGAAAGTGGCTGTGTAGAACTGCCAAAAGCCCTTGGTTTTCAGAGGAGAAGAATGTAATTACAAAATTGTGCACAGAGTGCTGAGGCTAATGGATCCACTTGATGGTTGTTTCTGGACTTTATCTCATGGGCTATACATTTCCCAACCTGGGGAGCCAGAGAGGCAGGAGCATGAGCACAAGGGCAGAGTGATGGTTTACAGGGATCTGCCAATTCCACATTCAGGTGCAAGTACTTCCTTGGCATCAAGCAGGAATATTGATTTAGATAGGGGAGGTTGTTTCATTTGTTTGTTGGTTGAACCACCATAAATTATAGAAGTACTTTGCTTTTTCTTTTCATGTGTTGGGTCTGGGGTACCTTTCCCAGCTTTCCAATGGAAAAGGTTAGTGGGATTTTATCACCAGGTACCTATGCCTCCCTTCTATATTGGTGAATGTACAAATGGGAATACAACTGACTGTTCTTTGATGATAACAACCTTGTTTTGTAAAGTCAGCTTTCCAGTAGAATATATAGATTATATATAGATCTATAGATTTCTGGTAAGAATTTGTTATCAGCTACTGGTTTCTTTCCGAGATAGCTATTTACATGGTTAATTTGGAAAAAGAAACATGCTGCCTTTTTTTTTTTTTAACAATGCCTGCATAACTTATATTGTAGACCACATCTTATCATGAAAAAGTAAAACTAAGAAAGGAATATTGCTCTCCAGATAAAACCAGAGATATGATTATCTCCTTGTGAACTCAGAGCAAATTACTAAGAGCAACAAGGATGTAATTTTACCCAGTTTAGTCATCAAATGAGACACAAAATTATTGTATGTGTTACTTGTAGTATGGTGTGGTATTCTTGAGACGGTCTTATTCTTACACAGGCTTATTGTTACTATATCCTTGAGCTTGCAAAAGACAAAATTAATGATACACACTGTCAATTCTTTGCTCAGATATGGCAGTGTGGAGGAAGTCTTGAGATCCATCCTTGCTCCCATGTAGGTCATGTTTTCCCCAAACAAGCTCCATACTCACGGGCCAAAGCTTTGGCAAACAGTGTGCGTGCAGCTGAAGTGTGGATGGATGAATATAAACAACTTTATTACCACCGAAACCCACATGCTCGCCTGGTGAGTCCAACCCCATTGTTCCTGGAATTTCAGTAGAATTTGTTTTCAACCTACTAACTATTGACTAAGCTAATAGTTAACATGAAGTGTTTTTTATGCTTGTTTCTTATTGCTTCTGAAACTTTTCCCCAGACATAGAATAAGTGTATAATTTTTAATTCTTTGGAAAAAATTAAAAATTCTGTAAGAGTACAAGGTGGCCCAATCTAGGTCAATAAAAAGTGAATAAATGAAAGAATAATGTGAAGTGGGGTCGTCAAAGCAAGGAGGAGTTGTTTAGCCTAAAATGTGCACTTCTGTGAAATGGCTGATAGAGGACTTTCAATAAGAGTTACACAATTAATGAATGCTAATCAACAAGTTTCAGTGAACAGTAGACCTTCAGGTAAACAGCATAGTAATAATAATTAGCAAAATTACCTGTCTTGTGATAATTGTTAAAAAAATTGGACTGATGTAAAACAAAATAGATTTTTCTATTTGATTTACTGCTGCACCGTGTTCAGTTAAAACAAAAAACAACAAACAGAAACCAAAATCAATATTGAAAAGATTAAATTAATTAAAATCAGTCACGGCAACTCAGATGAAAATGTTCCTAATGAAATGTTTCAAATATCATTTCTGTCACTTTTGGAGGTTCTTCTAAGTTTATGTTTTTATTTTCCTTGAAATGAAAATACAAGATCATTGGTTGCAGAATTTTTCAGGAGATTATTACTGTGAGTATGTCAAAACAGTAAAGTAGTGTGCAAATTCATAACTTGGATGTGTTTATTGTGAGGGGCCTTAAGGCTGGAAAACAGTAACAGTGAAATGTTCTCACAGTGTCTGGAAATGAATTAAATGAACCTCTGTCACAAGGTCCAAAATTCAGGCCCCAAAGAAATCATTCTCTGCTGTTGCTTGTTTCTGGAGGTGCCTGATCTCCCCAGCATGATTTCTTTACATGAAAAGTTTTCTAAAAACTGCCTTTTTGGTTTTGTGCCTGGGTTGGGCTGCTGGGCATCAGCCTCTGGCTGCACTGGATCAGACCTGAGGGACCAGTGTGAGGCACAGGGAGCCCCCCACTCATTTGGGTGCCCGACCCCAATAGATACAGCAGGGGAAAACCGCTCTTGAAAACATTAGGCTTTTAAAAGATACACTGGAGGATGCTGAAGAAGATGAATTTGGTTAGCTTTCATCTTGTGTTTGTTTGGATTAAATTGGGTAATTAGATTATTATAGTCCACACATTTGTAATAATTGGTTTACTTTAACGTCATAAAAGCCATTTAGGTTTTATTATCGGAGTCTGACTTGGAGAGAAATATGGGATTCACCCATAGGCAATGCCAGGCTGATTCTGGCTTGTCATACACAAAAAGAGCAATGAACGCTGACAATTTTTCTTGTAAAGTGCTGAGCAACTTATGTCTGTAATGACAGAGCTTTAACTTTAAAGGATATTTGTGTGTTAGTACTGGAAGTTTCATGTATTGGCTTATTGCAACACAGTGGATATAAGCTGAAACTCATGTGGGTTATTTTTCCCCATATCAAAGCTGCTGCCGATGAACCTTGGTTTCCATAATACTCTGTGCACCACTTGTTGCAGCAGTTGAGTTCAGACCTTTTTACTTCATCAAACCCAGATATTCAGTTCCATAGCATAACAGGAAAATGATTGATGCTATGGCTGCAAAAATTGCTTCCATGAAGTTTCACTTCAAGATTAATGTTCAGACCTCAGAGCTAATATGTTACGCTGTTTGTTTATTCAAACAGGCATCTCTGCCTCTGCTTTACATCTGCTTTGTGTTTTCAGTGGTATTTCCATAGCTTTGAGAAATGCAAATACATTTGTGGTTTGATGAAAGACTGCGTCAAGTGACCTGTAGGAATCTGGGGGCTGCAAACACTCTCTCATGCCTGACTATCTGAAGTCCCTAGTCAGTATAAAGATAGGTTTTTGAAGGCAGACATCAAAAGACATGAACTCTGCTCCAATCCTAGACAGGGAGAAGTCTGCAATGAAGGCTTTTCTCTGGAGGTTTAAGATTTCATACTCCCTACCCCCCAAAATGGTGAAGTTCAAAGGATGCATTAGCAGATTTTATAAATTTCATCACTTAAGTGTAAAACTGTACAGGTAATTTGCAAATGGATAGTGGTATAATTTAGA
The DNA here is from genome assembly GCA_013400575.1 of Peucedramus taeniatus. Classification (NCBI taxonomy): domain Eukaryota; kingdom Metazoa; phylum Chordata; class Aves; order Passeriformes; family Fringillidae; genus Peucedramus; species Peucedramus taeniatus. The sequence goes on from WBNO01023376.1 coordinate 53,931, forward strand.
ATCCTCAAGATTCATTCACTGCTTTGGAGATTTTCAGTTATCTATCTAAAGGAAGTCTCATTTTCCAATACGCCTTCTCAGTCTCCAGCAATCTGTATTCAAGGGCTTCCTCACTTGCAGATTCAGGGAGTTTTCTTAGACAAACTGTCTTCTAGAATATTTTAAAGTTTTACTTGCACAGTTCCAATTCTTTTTTGTCAGCATTTAACAAATGTAAGGATAATAAAATCAAATCCAGCACCCAAACATGGTGATTTTTCCTGGCTAGAAGTCCTACTCATCACTGTAGCATACGGTTCCTAATAATGTATACAGATAATTTAAAAGAGAGCATCTGTTCTGGATTTTTTTTAATCTTTTTTTTTCTTTCTTTCTTTTCTTTTTTTTTTTCTTTTTTTTTTCTTTTTCAGGAACCATATGGAGATGTAACAGAAAGGAGACTTCTACGAGAGAAGCTGAAATGTAAGGACTTCAAATGGTTTTTGGAGAACGTGTATCCAGAACTTCACGTACCCGAGGACAGACCAGGCTTCTTTGGAATGGTATGTGGCTGATGAGAAGAGGGCCTACTTGCAGTTCTCTGAGCTCTCCTACTAAGTCAGTGTGAAGGTGTTTTTGTGCCTAAATCAGTTTGGGATTTTGGTAGAATTCAGTTAAAATTGGTAGGGTTTAAAATGTGGTATCTATCAGAATCTTTATTTAAGGGAATGCTGTTTATGAAGGACTTCTGTGACAAAGTAGGAGAACAGGTAATGTTGCCATTAATTACTCCTTCTAAGTGACATCTTGGGACTGTTAAAGGCAGGAAAGGATGAAGTTTTTATGTCTTGAAACACTGTGTAACAAAAAAAGAGAACAATAAAGTGTTTTATTTTCCTTGTTGAATTGAAAAGAAAAAGAGTGTACTTTGAAACATATGTTCATACATTTTATCTGATGAAAACTATGATGCTCTGGTGATGGGAAAGAGAGCTGGTGCTAAGTGCTTCCAGGTCATAGGGGATTCTGTGTATTAAACCAACATGTTAATTTTTAATCTGGAGGTCACTTTAGACCAGCAAGGGCACAGGCAATGGGTTCAATATCAGAATCTTCTTCTCTTTTAAAAGTTGACAGCTCTTTATGCTTTTTACAGCTTACAAATAAATATAAACTATAGCTCCGTGTATATTACATTACTGTAATTTCATCTGGAAGGGATGAAGGCAGAGATGATGCAGCAAATAGTTGTTTCCTCTGAAAAATCACCAGATACCTGCTGCATGTCAGGAACACAAAACTGCACCTTTCCACCAGGCAAAGATGTACCAAATACCTTCCTAATTACCAAATGCCACATTGACTTAAAAGTACTTTTGCTGGTAACTCGATCACTCTGCAGATCCGGCTAAGCTGCATTCCCACACTGCATCCTCACATCCAACCCTTGTCATGCTGCCACCTTCCCCTCCCCAAGTTACTCAGCCTCTGCTGAATCCCCTTCAGGAAAGGGAAAAAAAAAATCTGATCCCTGTGGACATACAAAACATTCAGGAACCAAGTCTCCCCACAGTCTGCCCTAATAGCTTCATAACTTGTTGAATTGAAAAGATCCTAATGTGGAAATGCTCTGGTTTCCCCTGGGAAGCTGTATTTCCCCTGGGGAGCTGTGGGAGTTCCCACAGGGAGGGCAGCAGTTGTCAGAAAAGCCCTTAGGAGCCTGTGGGAGAATTGCCACCCTCCTCCATTTGTCTTGGAGCTTGCAGGAGAGGTGGTATCTCTGTGTAATCATTGGTGTGAAAGGTATTACCCACCATTATCCAGTTCCTTGAACAAACCCTGATACAACACTGGTTCTGTTTTTGGTCTTTTGGTCTTTTGTGCTGGATTGCTACTGACAAGGTCTGAGACTGTTGAAGCAGTGAGCTGTTAAAATACTTACCTTCCAGGAGCATTTCAGGAATTTTATCCTCCCCTCCACCTCTATCCTTCTCCCTCCAAAAGAAAGGGTGCCAGTGATAGTGAAGAGAAGGGATTTGTGCAGTTTCTTTTATGATTTAATTGTCATCCTCAGGCAAGGGGTTGACAGTACCTAGAAATAATAACTCTTGTTCAGAGCTACTTGAGGTATCTAGAGTGTAATTTAGGTGTGCTCTATATATTTCTCTGAAAACAATTCATAAATGCTGTCATCTAGTTGTGAGCATAATGAGAATACACCATTTTTCGGGGGGAGGAAGAATTTAAAATGTGATGGAAATATGGTTGTACTCTGAGAAATTGAGAGTGCAGAAACGACACCTACTGATTCAGCTGATTTGTGGATATTGAGTCCCATCTGCTAGCTTCAATGAATCACTGATGGTGTTCTTTACTCCCGCCTTAGCTGTGTAGGACTTTTCTGGTTCACAAAAATATTGTATTTAAAAGTGTCAGCTTTGATAACAGCACAGCTTAGTGTGAGGTTATTTAATTGTTCAAAGAGAATGCCAAGGAATATGGAGATTTTGAACTCCCTTAAAAATCCCTTTTTTAACTCCCTTAAAAATCTTTTTACTTTTGAACTGAAGTTGAAAATATTTCTGAGACTACCTATAAGTCAGCCATGTGTTATTCAAACAGAGTCAAGAATTACTGAGCAGCATTCAGTGCTTTGCACTGATAAGCAGCTTCTTACGGTACATTTTTTTTCTTGATACATAGATAAAAATACCCGTACTACCCTTGGTTATCTAAAAAGTTAGCTGCCTAAAACTTTACTTAAACATACTGAATTATGGACCTTTTTGCCTGAGATATGATTGCATTCCTGCAAACTGCTTGAGACCTATAAAAGAGATAAATATCTTCTTGCTTCTCCTTGGGCTTCATGCACCTTTGGAAGTTTGTGGGACATGAACCTTCTGACTTGAATGATTTCTTTGGGGGGGCAGGAAGAAGTGAAGCTGGTAGGCACTCAGCGGGTTAAAATAATAAGATGTCAGTATTTCTGGAAAGGCTGATAATACCTTTTAGGCTCTTGTGTAGCACACTGATGTCTCTCTTTCTGGCACAGCCTCTGATTTGGCCATCCTTGAGCATGCACTTATGGCAGAATACCTACCAGTAGGTAGGTGTGAAATTGTAAAAAGACTTGAGCCCCAGCTCTGCACAGATTGCCCACCTAGACAGCAGAGACTCGGTGAGCTTACAGATCCTAACTACCCTGGGAAGGAATGGTGTGGGTGTCTGTAGGAAGAGCTTTGAGCCAGCTGGTGTGTTCAGTATTAGCATGGTGACATCACTGCATTGTGCAGCTGGATAAAGATAGAGGAGCTGGGATCTTTTCATGTTATCAGTGACTGTGAAAGGGCACAGCTGCAAAGCAAGGGCGTAGTCAGGGCTCTTCTCTCCTCTAAGGTATGTATTAAGTATGGCTGGCATTGAGGTGCATCTCCAAGGATAAAGATTATGGTCAGTCAGTGAATTTGGCTTTAAATTTGGCATCAAGATTGCTTTTAAAAAACAGTGATGACACAAAAGTCAGGATTTTACTCTAATTTTCTGTAAGTTTGATCACTTGGCAGTGAGACTATACTATGTTCTGACATGATAAGTTTTTCTTTGTTCTTCTCAGTTTCTAGCTGATATTTCTTTCAGCTGAATGTAAAGCAACTAAGCTGATAGATGTCTTGTGTTGTGACTTTCTATCTGGTCTCTCTTCCTGCCTTCTATCTGTAATGGCATCTGTCACTGACTGAGTCAGTTGGGAAATCAAAAACTTGAATTTTTCTCTTGACAGCTTCATTCCCCATTTTCCTCCAAGACCATCTCATCCTCATTTTCAAGTGCTCAGTCATAATTTTCTTTTAATTTAGACTAGGTATAATCTTAAAAAAAAATTGGAAGGAAGATTTTAAACTATGCCTTTAAAACTGTGAAGAATTTTGTTTTGCTGCAACATGAAAGAGACCATTATGTACATTACCTAAGGAACACATGATATTTATGGACAGGCTTGCAGAAGAAGAGAGCTATGTGGCTTAATTACATAATCAAAGATATTTTTGCATGACTGGTGGTTCAAGTTCTCAGAGGTATCTGGGTCCCTTCTCTAGGGTATACCTCTAAAGCTGCATTATAATCCAATTTGTAGAGCTGCCACTTGAGGTTGAATTGGTAGCCAAGATTAGGACTAGACCTGGAGACCTTATGCCCATCACAGGAAAATAATGCACCACTTGGTTGGCTGTACAGCCTCTGAAAGCTAGGGAAAGGCTTTTTAAAAGGAAGTGGAAGAAACTCAAGTGTTTGGTAATGAACACATCATTGCTTGAACCACATGTTTATATGTTTTTGAGCTTCCCAGGGAGATTTGGGCTTGCTGGGGTCAGACAATGAATCCAACAGCAGTGTGTCACTTTCCTTCAGAGGGTTTTAGTCATCAGTGTTGTAAGCCCTTTTCAGCATTGCCCTTAAGAAGTTAACAGGTGATATGAAAACAGCATTCACTCAGTAGAATCATTCCCTGTGACTGCTTGGATTACCTTTGAGGTAAAAGCTGACGTTTGATCAGTACTAGTGAAGCTGTTTGACTTGCTGCAAATTCATGTCTTACTGCATCCCACAGTATCATCTGTCCATATCACCAACAGATCAGCACCTCTGCCACTCTGGCAGAATAAAGAGGATTCTGATCTATTTTGTGGATGTAGAGAAAGGTTGGCAGTGCTCCACTGGCCGTACTTACAATTAATGTAATGAAGTTTTAATGTCAAAAATGTCACTGATGGTTTGTTTACAATGGACTTTATCAAACTAAGAATTATTCATAGAATGCCATCTGTATTGTATAGTTATATGCAAGTGTTCACATATTAAGAAACAATAAATTTAGATATCTCCTAGCAGTAAGGGTTAAGGTCTATGGTGAATATCTCAGTAGCTGGTGTTTATTACCTATCTCAGCCTCTAAACAGTGGTAACTAAATGTCATGTAGAGTGACACCAGCAATGTTTCAATAGGAGGCAAATGCTGTAAAAAACCATAGCCAACAGTCCTGCACGGGTACTTTGTTTTAGATCTGAACAATGCGTTTCAATGGCAAGGTGATCAACATTTTTTTCTTGCTTCTGTTTCTCTAATGCAGCATTCTGCAAAAGAGCTAAGGTAAGTCACAGAGAAAATTTTGTTCTTGTTGCATGACTTGTTTATGGTGGATGCGGGAATAAACACAGCTTCAGAAATGAGTGGATGATCACTGTTTTGATAGAGCTCTTGCACTCTTGCACATAAAATAAACTTAAACTGTATATTCTCATTTAACAAGAGATAAATATTTCTCAAATTCTCTCATACTTTTTTTCTGCCTTGGAACAGAGGGCAGATTTGTGTGTTGTTTTTTGTTTTTTTTTTAATAAATGGACCTGCAGTCAGATTTTCAAATTTTTCTGTATCATTTCAGATCAGGTAATTTAAAAGCTTAGAATATACTATTCCCACTAATTAGGTCTTGAATACCTATTGGGCTTCCTGATGAAGTGTGGGCATATCTACCAATGTCTGACAAAATAAAAAGAACCAGGTGAACTATATGGACCATGTACATGTAGGAAGTTGTTGGCATGTATCACAAGCATTTGTGCATGAAAGAGAAAAAGGAGAGAACATACATGGTAACATCCTGGAGCATAGCCTCATTTTCAAACCATCTGAAATGAAGCTTGAGTTTAGTAAGCTTTTACATATCTTTTTATTGTCTGTATTTGGGCATTGAGTCTCACACATACGAGAGTTACTGTAGTTCTGGTGGTGCAGAGCATTTTCAAACAGATTATTTAAAATTTCCCAAAAGGGAGCTCACATTTGAGCGTGTGCCAGGGGCTGATGGCAAAAAGCACTCATGAAGTCATTGGGTTGCCTGGAAGGGCACCATGGGTAAGGGCTTTGCTGCCCTTGGAGCCAGTAGACAGGCAGAGTCATATGTTATTGAACTTACTAATGGGAGACCCTCTGGTCCTGAAGACAGCTGCTGACAGCAACAATTGTAGAGATAAAATTACTATTTTAAGTGGTTATGACTTCTAAGTTGATACTTCCTGATACAGAATGTAGAAACATGAGAAGCTTATTGTTTGGTTTATGTGGTTCCATGGCAGTGTTAAAAATAGTCTGTGTAAGACACTTCTCTTTCCTGTTTTTCTAAGTGTAATTCTTGGCTCCCATTAGGAAGATAAACAAAATGTTTTCTTTTGACTGTTCAAGGAGGGTTGCAGTGGTCTAATGGGGGAGTGAGCACAAAGCAGTGGAAAGAAGGTGTTGAGTAGCACTAAAAGTAGAAGGCAAAGCAAACATATATAGAACACAAGTATTTAATTTCCAACTTGTGTGGTTTGCTCTGTGGTGGGTTTAGACCCCACAGGGTTTGTCTTGTTTGTTTAGTTTTAGCCGCCTGCAATCCCTATGTGTCCACTCATTTTCCACATTAAGAACTCAGGATACGATTATCAAGACTAGGGAAGAGCAGTGAAATTACACCTTGCTGAACTAACTCTTCTGAGATTTACTCTGCCTGTTCTTTTTGTCTGAAATATAATTACATTCAGTAGCAGGGGCATTCAGCTTCTTGTTTACAGAACCTATTCTGCTCTGTGTATTTTCAAATTTGGTTATGTGGCTAACACCAGGAATCAGTGGTTATGTGATTGTTAAACTTATTTTCAGTTCCTTTTGCCTCCTGAATACTTAAATGCAAATCCTTGTTAACTAGCCTGTTGTTTTTAAAATTAGCTAACTTAATATTTTACAATTTTATGCACCTCTTCTGTCAGAGATCAGCAACATGAGTAAAGAGCATTTAATATTGCACCTAGTGTCTGTTTCCAAAGATATATTTTGCCCACTTTCAAGATTTCTGATCTTAAAATCTGTCTTCTTGTTCTGCCTCAAGAGGGGGGTGGAGTCCTTTTGAGAACAAATCCTCCTAAAATTTCCCATTTGACAAACTGAGAAAAGTATGTAGTCATCTTTTCATAAGAAAATTGAACAAGTAGATCCTGGGGGAAAAAGGCATGGCAGACTCTTTTGTTCTGCATGAGTTGCTGGCTTTTTGGGTTTCAACACAGTTTTTCATAGTTTCTACCCACTTTCTCTGCAAATACTTTGGAACACAGTGTCATTCCTGGGGGAAGCCATCATGTCTGGCTGCTTCAATGCTCAAAGCCAAGGTGGTCCAATTTTATTTCACATTAGTCTGAGAGATGTTACCATTGCATCCCTTTGATCTATTCCAGTTGATTTGCACCAGCTTTGGGATGGATCTCAGAGCCCAGCAGGATGGGTGTAGAGTGACTACAGAATATGTTCCTTACTTTAGACTAATGTTTTAAAATATTCTTTTGTTTTGATTAGCTGAAGAATAGAGGAATGGAAAACTTCTGCTTTGATTATAACCCTACAAATGAACATCAAGTAACAGGACAGAGGGTCATACTCTACCCATGCCATGGCATGGGACAAAATCAGGTAAGAAAAATGTTTTATTTTTATTTTGACTAACAGTTATGGTTTTAATGTAAGGAAGTATGGTAAACTCATTTCAATAGGGCTGAGATACTGTGTTGCCACAGTAAGATGATCTTAGTTTGAGTTTTGATTCTTGCACTAAAATGCTGTTTATTTTGATATATCTTCAGGTCAGATTTTCTTCATTCTGAGGATGTGTCTACACAGCCCAGGGAACTCATGCATACCTTTATTATGTCTTTCCACAGAGCTCATTAGCAAGGGTTAATAGCACATCAGTGCAGTAATAGTGCGCATAGGCCAGTGTTCACTCATCTCCAAAACCTCTCTGAGCCTTTGTCTGTCCATGTCTCTAAAGCAGCCCTCAATAACATTGGAAACCTCACCCAGTTCCACCTGGGTCTGTCATCATGTCTCTTCCTCGTGGTGCTTGTCTAACTACCCAAGAGCTTTTGGACCACATCTTCTCCTGTCCTTCTACAGAAATGTCCTCCTTACTTGAGCTCCACAGTCCAGGAGAGCAGGGATTCTCTTTAACACTTTCATTCTTGCTGTTTTGTTTTTAACTTCTGAAGCTGAAAATGCTGTTTTCGTTCTCCATGTTGACTGAAACTGTGTGCAGCAGTGGCTTTGATGGCTATAAGCCCCTCTGCATAATGCCATGGTAAAAGTGTTGTGGAGCACTGTGTGCCGAGCTAGAATGGCTGTTTTTGCATAGCTTTGAGTGACCACCTTCCAGAATTGAAGCTTGGTGTTTGATATGGGGCATGTACTTGCCTGTCTATCTTGATTTTTGGCTTCTAACCTAGATTAGAGTAAACACAGTACTTGAGATATGGTCTCATCAGTGCTGAGTACCAGAGGTCTTGTGGGACCTCTTGTACATAACCCTGTGACAGCTTGGGTGGCTTGACTATTTAGGTCCTTTTTTAATGAAATGAATCCAAACATTCGGTTAGGATTGTTTGGAAAAAAGAGAAAAGGGAAGACAAAGTTTGGAAAGAAACCAGAGATGTGACAGTTAAGCAGTGTGTCTGCTATCGTTCTGAACTCTGCTTTTAAAAAAACCTTGAAAGCTCGAGGAGCAAAAAAAAAAACCTGTATTGAGGAGAAATCTTCTTGAATTGCACTTTGCATGAGAAAGGAGAAAGAAAAAGCAATGTACCTCAGATCTTAAAAGGAAATAGATTTGTTTCTGATAGCAAGTTTATTGCCTTAAATATTATAACTATTATTTAGTATTATTTATTAGCTCATGTCTGGTTTATGCCTTAAGTTTTGCACTATTTCTGTCCTTAAGGCCAAGATGCAGGGGAAGGCAGGGGGAGAATCTTGTACCATAAAAGCCAAAGGATCTCAATATTGACAGATGTATGCCAATTATGCTATGCCTTACCTCCCCCCTTTTACTCCCTCAGTTCAGATTCTTGCCCAAGTTAAGAATACTTCTATAGATCTATAGAGAAGTTCATAATCAGATAACCCAGTCAAGTCACTCTCTTATAAGTAATATTGACTGCTTTTGCAGATTAAGAAGCATTTAATATATAGGATTGCATGCTAACATGCCAAAGGTATTTATAGATTTATTTTTCCTTGTATTGCAGATTACAGAGAGGAGAGGGGTTGCATTTTTTTTTACATTTCTCTGAACAAAAAACAGTTAGCTTAAATTTTATTCCTTTCCTCAAGAAAGAATAAAGAAATAAGATAAAAGTTGAAAGCAAAAGAGAAGTACAGTTCAGAGACAAATAGTCGTGAGAAGATGTTTTTACAGTTATCCTTTAGCCTAGCACTAAGAGATGAACTGAATTTACTGCAAGTATCACATCTCTGGGTATTAATGCTCTTCCATCTCTGCTGATGGTGCGGCGCATCCGTGTAGCTGCGGTAGCAGGCGCCGGGCTGAGAGCAGCGACACTCTCGGAACTGTGCAAACCACTCCCTCTGCTGGCATCCAAGCAGGAGCAGGAAGGAGAAATGGAGAAACCACCTGACTGCAATATAAACCAATAAAGGAAAATATGAGATGACTCGAGAGAACTGCAGAGCCTGAGGAGGGAAGGCCAAACACAGGAAATGGGTAAAACAAGATTAGTGAAACAGGCAAAAGGCATGGGAGGGCTGGCAGGAGCCAGGGAGAAAGGGCCAAGGTGACAAAGGGCAGTAGTAGTTTGTGACAGTGGTTGAGCAACAGGTGATGAGCAGGGCATGTGTGATAGGGGAAAGAGTAGGACAGGGAGTGAACAAAGCAGAGTCATTGGAACATTTTAGTGGAAAGGGGCAGGGTTACTGAATGTGGGAGCTTGAGATATCAGCTGGCAAGGGGAGCATGAGTAGGGGTTGATAGGTAGTTGCAAGAGAACTTGCAGGAAGTGGACAGCAGGAAGAGTTGTGGGTGGAGGAACAGAGGAAGACTAAAATAAGACAAGATGTAAAAACAAAAGTGAGGTGGGAAATGAAGTTGGGGTTGCTGGACTAGCAGCTCCCTTTTCTGGCTCACAAATAGCTGTGAAACCTACCAGCAGGACATTTCTCTCCATTTCTTATTTCTTTCCCATCCTACCACCTTCTTGCCAGTCAGTCTGAAAAGATAGCAGGCTGTTCCTTGTGGTGTGAATTCTTTGGCAGGTGACACTGTCAGGATCAAAAGAGTCAAATTTTCCACATTTACATCCATCGCTGTCTGCTGATGAAATGATTGTGGCAAGCTTTGGTCATCCGCTAGTATGAACAACCACTGAGTCTCAGAGATGTTTACTGACAACAGGCAGCCCTTAAATTCTCTTTGACCCCTTGGAAGGGAATCCGCTATCCTAATCCCAAACTCTTCCCTGCCTTTTCTCTGCGAGTTTGTTCTCATCACTCCACTCATTACCTATATAGAGTTTACACAGCAAGCTTTGCTCCCATTCCCTATCCCACACCACAGGCAGGTGGCTTTTTATGTAGGGGAAAACTGCAAAACTCTTTTTGCTGGCAACAAATCTCCACTTAGTGACCTCAGAATAGCTGTGTGCACTGTGCCGAGAGGAGAGAGCTCTGTGCTCTTGGTTATTTATAAGGTCCAGCACCTGCTCCTGTTTCACATCTCAGTGAATAAAACCACTCTCAGAAAACTAAAGTTCCTGGTAGTTTGTTGCTGTTCTTTCTTGAATCCATGGTCTAATTTAGAGGGTTTCTTTACTCCTTTTGTGTGAGTATAAGACACTGGCTACTGATTGTTTGTACCTCAGGCTGCTTGTATTTTGTGGGAGTATCTGCCCCACAGAGGAGAATGAAAGGCTTTGAAACTCAACACCAATGAAGCCCTTTGCCCTTCTGGGTATGGCTGGGAAGCAGTACAGAGGACACCAATATGTGATGGCAAGAAATCAACCTGATCTGATAAGAGGATGGGAACACACTGGCTGATAGTGTTCCTCCCAGGATTCCCACTTGCAGCTGATACATTTGATGTAAATAGTGAGAGGGGAACAAAGAAGTTTGCAAAGCCCTTAGGTTTTCAGCAAAAAAGAATATCAGACCTGGTAACCTGTCTGCTGGTTCTACCCATCAAGTGCAAGCTTTTTCCTGCATGCAAAACAACAGTAAGCAGGCACAGAGAAGGATGAGAGTGTGTTTTGGGGTCCTGTGAGGTAGTCAAAGTCTGCTGCTGGCCCCAGTACCAGAGAGACACTGATGCAGCTGAGGCATATCCTGTAGGTTGTCCAGAAGCCAGAGACACTGGGTAAAAGGCCTCATCAAGTTTCCCAATAGCACTTAAGGGAATCTACTGATTCTCAGAAGGAAAGAAATGCAGTAAGGCTACTAGTTACTGTGCCACTGATTAGTTTGAAAATGCTTCCTTTCTGCTGACAGAATGCAAGAAAAGACAACTAAAAAACACTTTACCTTTTGAGGAGGAAGATATTTATTTCATGTATTACTACAGCTTGGAAAAGCCCAAAACCTGAAGTATTTATTCAGTTTGAAGCAGTGTGGGGTAATGAACTGATTATGCTCATTTGGCAACTAGGCAGGAGTCCTTGGTTGTTAGTACTATAACCCCATTCCTTAAAGTTATCCTGAAATCAACCATTTTACTTGCTCTTCTTTGGAATCTGGTGCAAGTCCTTGAGAAACCATTCAGGAAAGATATCAGTAGTAAGAAGTGCTCTGATCTAGTAGCTGCTCCATTTATTCTTGACACATCTGGTACAGTCAGCAGCTTGCAGGCTTTCACTTAAAATACAAATTGCTAAAGAGTTATTATATCTAATAAATCCCCTAACTAGCAAGGCTCTAAATATGGCTCTGTGAAAGTGGCAGCTGTAAAAAGTGTCCATCCACACACAACTGAGCAGAACTGAGGCTTTTTCTTTATTCACAAGCCATAGGATTAAAATGCATGTTCCTTTAGCTGACTGTGGTGCCCGAAGTAGTGGGTTTTTCATGTGTCAATCAGATACTGACCCTGGGAATAAAGCCTAAAGGTCAGGGAGTAGCTGCTGCCTGTTAGGGTAAGTAATAATGATAGGACCAATATTCACACAGTTTACTTTTGTTGTTGGTGTGATTTTCTTGCATAAGGCAAATGTAAAGGTAGTGCAACCTACATTGTAGGAACAGATTTGAGCAATAGGTTTCAAGGGAAAATCATGGTTTCCGGGGTCTTATGTCAGTAGGGAGACTTCAAATCTGGTATTGCTTTCTCAAAACACTAATTCCCCTTTGTGGCTTACCACAGATGAATGGTGGCAAACAGGTGAATTCGGGGTGGGGGGGGGGGGGGGGTGGTGTCAGTCACTTGCATCGTTGCTGGAAAAAAAAAGCCACGAGACTCCACAGGGTGATGCAGTGGCAGCATTGGTCAGTGTATGGCTGTGATGGCACCTTGACAGAGAAATTTCTGATTGTGATAATGGGAGGGGCAGATTTCATGAAACAACTATTATCAATGTAGTCTAGATCAGAGCTCTTACACTTGGAAATGGATGGCTGCAGATTTTGTAATCACACAGTCCTGTTTATACTGAAACTCCATTTCCAACTCTTCATCAAGGTTATTAGCCTTGGTGGTTGTTAAGGATGTTTTTGTGGTAAGTTTAAGTATGTACATTTCTGAATTGGTACAGCCCCCTTCACAAAGCCTTACAGTCTCCAGAGGGGAAACAAAACAAAAGAAGATTCCTTCTCTCCCTCATCCTTTTATTGGTCTCTGCTAATGCAGCTGTACTATGGGTAATAAGCAATTTTCTGATGTTTATAAAACTCTCCTCTACTTTATTGAGTATAATCTAAATCAGATCTAAACACACATCCGTGCACTATAGTCATCTAAATTATTTATAAGCTTGCTAAATACAAACAACTCTCAAACTCTGTCACTCTTTAATGAAGTCCAAAAGTTGGCAAATGTCCATGACAAGTATAAAATTTTAAGGAAGTCTTCAACCATAACTGCTACAGAAGCCAGGAGTTTCAGAGCATGTTCATAACACTTCTGTAGAATATCGCCCAACAAGCAAAGATAGTAAATTGTCTTTAAGGAAGTTCTTTTTCATGTTTAAAAGCAGCTGTACCTGTTTTGCTTCAACTATATAGAACAAAATGCTCATCACCATGCATCCTTAGTACTGGAAATGACCATTATAACTGGAAATGAACCTGGACCAAACTGCATTTGAACTATGCAGTGAGCAACTCCTTAGTTAAAAGTAATATTACTTTGTGATGACTGAATTAATAAGGCATAATGTCAGGCCAGAAACTGTTTTCCATCCTATTTTTTAAGGGAGGCCTAGAATGTGAAAGTTAAATATTACAGTTGAATTTCAGAAATTCTTAAATGCTGGAATGCCTGTTTTCCAGGACATTTATTCAGCATTTCATACATTTTAAGTGCTACAAGAGTAAAGCAGTGCTGTGATGAGATTGATTTTCTGTAAAATAGTAAGCAGTAGAAGTTAAGGACCCTTGAATATTTCTGGCAGAATTTCCCTTCACAGCAGCAACTTTTGTTCGTGACCCTAATTATAGTCTCTTAGTATATGCTTCTTTATAAATACTCTCTCTGTACATATGAAATGACTGCTGTCCTTTGTTTCTTCTCTTGGGTTTGTAGTTTTTCGAGTACACATCCCATAAGGAAATACGTTACAACACGCGACAACCAGAAGTCTGTGCAGCAGTTGATTCGGGGACTGACTACTTGACAATGTACTTGTGTCAAGAAAATGCCCAGAGTGTTCCTGAAAACCAGAAGTTTATTTTCAGAGAGGTAAGTGTGCCTGCTTGGGTTTAGGTTTGGTTTTTTTTTGGGGGGCAGTGGGTGGAAAGAGAATTGTTGAATTTTTAAAATTTTTCTTACTGCATACACATCGTGCAGGCCACAACGCTGGCACAGGTCTCTGGGAGAAATAGGCTGTCTTGGCTTTTGGTATCTGAACACAGAAACAGGGTAGCAGTCAAAGAGTATTCCAGTCATAAAGAACAGGAAGATGAGAGGAAGGAAAGCACCCTTGTTAACATCAAGGAGGTTGGGAACATTCTCTCTTGCATGTCACCCCCACTATCTTCTCCTGAGACTGAGGAGCTTCAATATAACGCTTCCCCAGCCAGTCATATGGCTGGTCTACTTCTGCTCTCTTTTCATTGACTTATTTCCCAATATTTATATTACCATATATTCCCAATACTTCACACACCACCATTACTTTGTGCTCTTTCCTGCTTTTAAGCAGCTGCCTCTACGTGATATTAGAAAAGCTTGTGTTTAGTAGTTTTGAATCTATAAAGAAGCTCCTGGATGCCTGAGAGAAAATAAGCTGGATGAAAAATGATGGCCTTGGTCAGGTTCTGGAGTGTTGTTATTTGGCTAAGGGAAAAGGTCACATAATATATCAAAATGGTATATTTACATAATGTGTCTGCATAATGCATCTAATCCCTACAGGCTCCATGGCTGACAAATGTCACACTTTGATACTACCACCAGTGATAGGTAGCAGGGTAAACTCTAAAAAAATAAGATGGAAGTTACTGTCCATTCCCTAAATCTAGTCCGGACTGAAGCTCATAGTGATATTACTAAATAAAAATGTTTATAAGGTTGACTTTATAAATGATGTTTAAAAAATGTCATTTTTAATGTTGTCTTTTGTGCAAATTGCACAGTCATATACATTAATCCCTAAGATGACATATATTGAAGGATTTTCAGTTCACTTCAAGAAGTAATTGAGAAAACTGAAATTTTCAAATTGAGAAAATGAAAAAATAGAAAAAAATTATGGAACGCATCTGTTTCCACTGTATTCCTAACCTTTAATTTTAGCATCTTAGACTTTAGGAATTACTTTAAATGTTCTTTCTCATGATCACTTTGTGCCTGTGTGTGATTTGAACATGCTGCTCTGCTCCAATTCCTTTTCTGCTGCTGCACTAAATCAAAACCACCAGTCTCTACCTTTCAAGGCAAGTGATAGGTGAGGTGTCAGCACCACATTTCTTTTGCTTTGTGTCTAGTCAGACAGCTGTCCTTATGGATGGAGCATAATCAAAGATTTGAACAGCCTTCCCAGCAGCTTGGCAAGAATTGAGTTCTTGTGGACACTGAATGAAAAAGGAGTGAGATGGATACTGATTAATCCACTCTAAAATTTGAATTATCATGACGGAAGCAAGAAAGTAATTCTGCAGCTGAATCTGTCAGCAAGTCTGTAACAAGCACATGCTGCTGGGCATCAGGAGCTGTGGCTCAGGATGCAATTAAGTGCAACATTCCTGATGAGGGAAGGAGCATACTTCCACAGGAGTCAGGGCTATGGACAGAAACAAAGTGTTGGCATTTTGCTTTCAAAGCTGACAGGGTCTTTGGGAATGCTTGCATGTGGGAGTGTCCCCCATGCCAAGGGGATGGCCTCAGAGCAGGGCAGTCCTCCACGGGCTATGCTTCCCTTCTGCAGCTCGCTATCCTGGCTGACAGTGCTCCTGGATTGGAGCAAGAGACTTGAACTGGAGATAAACATAAAAAAAGAGCCTGAGGTCTCAAAATGTGTTCTTTAGGGAATTTGACTGTGGAGGCCTGTCAGACCTTACACCTCTGAGGCAGCTGTACTGCCTTTCAACAAAGCAAGTGAACTCCACACACATCTGCAGGCAAGGGGCACACTTAGCTATTTTTACTTTTTCCACCAAAAATATACCCTATGAAATGACAGGAAAATTTCTTGCTAAAATATTTCCAACATTTATGCTTAATGAACAATATTTACCTTTTACTTACAAGATGTTCAATAAATTGATAAATTTGGGTTATGCTTGTGCTTGGCTCAGTTCTTTGCTGCCATATTCCGGTCCAGTAACAAAAGGCAATGAAAGCAAATGTAAAGACATCCTTTACAGGCTGAGATGCCGCTTCATAAGTCTCTCTAAAACAATGCTGATGACAATTTACGTCAGTTTAAAAGCAGGATCTTTTGATAAAGTTTCCGACATCCTCAAGTTAGGCTTTACCGCACAACCCCATTGGAAGGATATGTGGGACAGTTATTTGTTGCAGATGTTTTCTGTTACTTTAAAACACAGTGATATGTCTGCAAATTTTGAGCCCTGGAAAGCTAACTTTATTTCTGTCTTTTGTAGGATGGTGTCTTGTTTCACCCACAAACCCAGAAGTGCCTACAAGCCGAGGCGAACGCCTACAATGGGAACCCAGCACCATTGTTACGACCTTGTACCAACTCGGACTACCAAAAGTGGTTCTTCAAAGAAAGAAGTTGATCCAGATGTTGTCTAGGACATAGCTGAATATAAAAAAAAAATGTGCTCTTTCTAGTCAGCAGTTAGTCAGCCTTTTGAAAATCTCATAAGTGATATATTTTTGTATGGAGAGAACTGTAATTAGTTGACAGGCCTTGGATCTCGTTTCCTGGAGCTTTAGAAGGCACAAAGTATTGAGAGCTTCATAAAGTGTCTCAGAATCTGCTCCTTTTTATTTGGCAGCTACATAACTGCTTCTGAAGTGTCTTAGGTTCTTTTCACAAGTGACATTTTTTCAATCTACTGAGTGGAAGTAAGGCAGTCAAAATAATTGCACTAATGTTAATCTGCCAATAACTTAAAATGTTTATTTTTCTACTAAAACATTCTGCAGTTGGGTCTTTTAGCAGATAGTACTTAATAATTATTCTTGTTTTTTAAATACCAAGAAGGTAAATGTAGGCCATATTCTGCCCTAAGTGACTACCACAAAGCCCTCATTGAAGACAGTGTGGATTTACACATAAAGGCAGAGTATGTCTGCATGTTTTTTGCACAAATAACAATCTAGATGCATACAAATTGCACATGCTTGACAATACTATACCTTAAATGGTCTGACAATTTTAGATGTTCATGGCACTTGACAAGTTTCTACGCATGCTTAAGATTGGTTTGGGAGTAAAATGGGGATTTTCTCATCTTTCTTAAAGGCAGAAGGCAGCAATATTTAAAGGTGATGCTTTGGGAAAAGCTATTTAGATTCATATGGGCCCAGCTATGTGGCTGTCTCTTAGAATGCACAGCCAACTTTAACATTATATGGATTTTCAATGTGCATAAAACTTTCAAGATAAGACCTACCAACAATTCTTTGTAAAACTTTCAAAATTACAGTTAGAGGAAATGAATCTTAAAATTTAGGTGTTTAAAATGATTCATGTAAAAACGATTATATTTTAAAAATGGTTTTGCAACTGATTTCTGTGAAATTCAGCTAATAATAATACAAAAATTATTGGTTTTGGGGTATAACTTGTATTTTGTTTGGGAGCTCCTTTTAGATGAGTTGACCCTGCATGTGGGGTGTAATCTGCACCAATACAGGATGGTTTGTGCCCTGGTGTGTGGGATCTGCCTTGCCCAATCAGACAAGGACTGTGTGTATAGCAATGTATCTGGCCACTGACCATCAGCATCACCATGTTGAGTATAGCTCATAAGAAGAGTTTCTTTCCCTGTCAGATGAAGGAATGCTTATGTGTAGAAGGATGAAAATTTCAACCTTTTTTCCCCCAAGTAGTCTGGGCATCTGTTTGGATTAATTTGGTGTGTGTTTTGTTATTTACTTTTGTTTGTGTTTTCTATAAAAAATGTACAGCCTTTCCTTTGAATCCCCATAAGCTCATGCCATTTTGGCATACCTATTTATATGATTGGGGTGTGGGGGGAGGGTTTCTGCCTGTAGGAGATACACGTATACATGTTCTTACATGTTCTTTCTTATCCATGTAGACAGAACATTTTTGTGAGCACCTTTGAAGTTTTGTCTCTGTGGCCTGGACTGATGAAACTGGTGTTAGAATTAATAAAATATTTTGTGATTCAGTAGAGTGGGAAATGTCTTACCAACTATTTTTTTTTCTTGTGGTCGGTGGTTTTCATTTAATCATTTTGCTGATCTCTTAGGCCCAGATCCCTACAGCACTTGGGAGAAGACAGCTTTATTTTATGGTGTCTCAAGTTCTGTTTCCTGAACTCAGTAATGCTTCTGTTCACCTGGTAGCAGCAGTGGTTTACACTTTGTGGAGCCACAAATCAAAAGTGAGTGGCTGCATGAGAGAACAGCAAGGATTTTCTATTAATTTCTGCTTTGCTTTCTTGACTGCTGATTGAACAATGTTAGTAGCTGATAAAAGCCCAGCTACTAGAATCACAGCCAAAGCTCTCGCTGACCTCCATTCTCAGTGAGGTTTTCTTAGTCTTGGGATTTCAAGATTTCATCATCAGATGGTGGTATGCAAGTGAAACTTAGTAAGTGAAAATTATTTTCTATACATCTTTTCATGTTGCCCTTGTTTAGAGGGAAGTATTGATGTTTTTGGCTTCCTGTCATTTAGATGTTTTCACATATGCCAGCAAACCTGCAAGTCTGGCTTGCATATTTGCTAGACAAACACACTTGAGTTCAAAAGCAAACAGTGAACATTAGCAATGCCACCAGCTTGCTCCCTCTGTGTTGGCCTTTTAGTCCCTCTACTTACCATTTTTTATTCCTTGACAGCCTTTTCTTCTTCTCAACTCACTGGAGTTGTATTAATGCCTGGCTTCAGGTTTGGAGGGTGAAGGACTCCATCAAGCATCTGAGTCATGAAGCACATCTTCAGACTTCCTTTAACATCTCCAGACTTCCTTTTGCAGGAGGTCAGGGTTACCTGCTGAGGAATGGACTGTGGACTTTGGACTTCTGAGCAGAGATGGGACTGGATGGCTCATAGAAATGGAAAAAATGGAGAATTTCAGTCACAAATTAATGCTTATTTCTTAGTCTTTCTATTCCTGTATTGATGTATTTTTTTAGAAAGCCATCCAGACTACAGTCAGGTACCTAATTATCATATTTATTTGAAATTATCAGGTAGTTATTTTGACTTTTTTTTTTCATTTATTCACTCACCAATTTAATTTAAAAATTGTGGGTCTTCAACATGGGCTAAAACTTACTGGATTTTCACTTCAACAGAAGACTGTACATGAATCTTCCTTCCAAGAAGTAAACCACTAAAACCTCTGTATATTGCAGCCTTGTCTGAACCATTATGTGGGGGGATTCCTAGAGCTTGCACAAACACCTGTGAACAACAGTCATCATCATACATGCATCAGTCAACTGGAAATAGTACTTGCTGGCTCTGCTGAAAACAGAGACTAAAAACTGTGTTCAATTTTTGTTATATTTATAGGAAGTGGTAAGATGCACTGCAAGGGGAAATTCATGTTGGTTGATAACACCAGGACTGATGAGATTGTGCTCCTGTTTCCTGTTTATGAAAACATGGGAACTTACACAGTGATAGTGCTTGGTCGGTAATTTAAAATCTGATGCTCTTTTAACTTCATTTGCTTCTCTTAAGGCCTTTAGATTTGGAGATTAACTTGAAGTTAGTTGAGCTTTGTCCTGATACCCTGATGTAAAGACATAGCAATCAAGGTGCCTGGAGAGACTGTAGGGTTAGGATCATGCAGTTGTGTGTATGCTCTTGCAACTGTGCAGGTTTTTTAGCAGTGTTTGAGAATGCTGTATGCTCTTGTAACAAATATGGAACTTTGGGCTTAGTCAGCTGAGGTAGGTGGGAGAGCCCTTGGGAGGGAGGGAAAAGATGGATAGGAGAGCTCCCCCCTGTTCTGCTGAGGCACAACAGCAATAGCTGAGTTTGAATTACAGCACTGCAGTATTCTTACATTTCTCATTTACAGAGGAAAAACATTATGCATGTACATGCAGTACTAAAATTACTATGCCTAGATGAACAGTTTTATTTATTTTTTAATCCACTATTCACTGATATTTTTATGACTAGACAAAGTCTAATTAGACCAGTCCCAGTCAGCACAGACAGGAATTGCATGGCTCCAGGATTTGTAAAGATGGCTGGAGACAAAAACAGGGCAGGACCTTCTCAGTGACCTCTCCAAAAGTAGTAAGAAGATGATTATACAGGAAAATACATACAGGAAGTGAGTTGCTGGCTTAAGGGGCTGCATGACATACTTTGTGTAGCATCAACCTTCTCCCAGAGTAGGAGAGGATTTGGAGCAGATGCAATTTATTTGTTGGTGTTAATAGAAAATCAGTTTTTTCGGGGTTTCTTGATTTTATCCATGGTCTGAAGATACTAAACTTGCAACTGAAGAAAAAGTGGTCAAGGGAGTCATACTAGTACAGATGCTTAAATGTGAAATTAATTAATTAGGTACTCTGTGATGAGCAAATATAAAGAAAAAAAATTGTTAATTGTGCATAGGCTGTGAGAAGACTTAGCAATAACTGAGAAATTGGAAGTGATCATTAGCGGGAAGATACTTGACAGTGTTTTTACAGAAATATGGTTGAAGGAGTCACATGATTGAAACACTGAAATGACTGGGTAACATGCCAGGAAGAAAGTGACATTTGATTTTGGAGTTAAGAGAACAGGTTTTACAATTCTTGTGAACTGATATTTTAGCCAACAAGGAATACACAGAGGGTGTCTGATGTGGACCACCAAATGCGGATATAATGCCTTTTTGCCTAACAGATAAAGGATGTGTGCTGCTTCAGAGGATTTCATCTAAGGGAAAGCACTTGACCAATTTGACAGTAGCAAAACATTCTGGGGATTTCTAAGGGAAAAAAAAAAGCACCTGGGCTAGTGGCTGTGTCTGACACAATATTTAATAAGCAGTTTGGTGCAATTCTCCTTTAGGCCTCCTTTTATTTAAAATGAACTGTTACCTCATTTCATACTGGGTATCTGTTATGCATAATCACAGCATAGTACCTAAGAAAGAAGAAATTTCTCAGTGCTGAGAATTAGAAAGAAGGAGGCTTTACAAAATATGACTAGCAGAGAATCATGTTGAAAACATATGTGGACACCATGGAACTTTCCATCAGATTGCAAATTAAATACTTAGGTGCCAGAAATAAAGGTTTTTGTGAAATCAAAAGTTGGCCTCAGTGTGTCTATTACACTATGACTTGTAATTACATAATTTTCTTGCAATACATCCCCCCTGTTTTTTGGGGGGAGTGGGGGGTGCTTGGGGCTTTTCTGTTTGCTTTTGTTTGTTTGCTTTTTGTTGGGGTTCTTTGTTGTTTTGTTTTTTTTTTTTTTACAAAAGGTGAAGAAACTATCAGTTTCATGCCTCACTGATACAGAGGAAGAATTTTGAGAGGCTTACTTTAACTAATCCTCATTGTTCAATATATGGCCTTATTTGCATCACCATAACAAATCCCTAGACTGAAAAAAAAAGTTATTTTCTTAGTGGGAGTTGTTTCCCTTTTTTTTCTTTTATTTTTTTGTTGGTTGGTTGTATTAATAGAACCTGAATGTCACAGTTTCTTAGTGTTTCCCAAATACTTATTAATCTGTCTTCACAGTATTACCATGAAGGAAGAGCACCCTGTTTTACTGACAGGGAGTGCAGCAACAAACAGATTAAGGTCAGAAGCACCACATTGTTAAATACTGTAATTTGAAGTGCAGCTTTGCTTGGTTGAAATGATATCCAGCCATACTCCAGACCTCTGCAGACCTGTCCTAGGTGCATTTCTTTGCCCTACCTCTCCAGCACTGGCCTTCCCTGTGCACTGCAGGGACACCAGTGTCAGCTGGTCTCTGCCTCCCACACGAGGGCAAGCCTTGAACTTCACACTGAGTGGAACTGTCCAGTAACTCTTTTTGACCTGTGCTGGGAGAAGCAAGGAGACGCATTTCAACCTTCAGCTAAAAAAAAGGACATTTGCTGCTGCAGCAGTAGTAAAGAAGGATGTCAAGTAGTTGCTAATAATGTCAAAGATACTAATTCTGTTGTAACACACAACCTGGCCTCAAGCTTTCTTTCAGAACGACTGAGTTCTCAGAAATGTGGAAATTGCTTCCAAAAAAACCCAGGTCTTGGAAAGCTGATGACAGTCCAGAGACAATGTGAGTGTTTGTTCTAAGAAACTGCCAATATTGTAAAATGATCACCAAATTGATCCAAGTAGCTGTAGCTCTGGTAGCCAAGTACTGGTGAAAATCATGGAATGATCCAGTATGCAAGCAGTGAAGAAAGATTTTCTGTGAAACTAATTTTGATAGACAAACTTGCATAGCAAGTTGAGAATGGCAAAACATCATTTAGCATATGATATTCTGGTTAAAAATAGCATTACACAAAATCAATATGGCACCTATTCCTTTTGGCATCCTAGGAATGTTCTTGGTGTTATGACAATCAATTTTCTGGAAGAAAATGAGTTGCTGGAAAGCTTGCAGGTGACAAACTGCTGGACAAGTCACTTGTACAAAAAAAGGTCAGGGTTTGATTTATTCTAGTGCAAGACCAAGTGCACAGGAGTATGAAGGTGCTTTTAGGCAGTATGAATTCAAAACATGGTGTAGATGATTTCATAAAGAGACATCCCCACAAGGACAACACACTATCTGGTCTGCCTGTAGGAATTAGGTTTCTCAACCTGCCAGCATGCCCAGCCTATGGAACTGGCTGGCACTGAGAGAGGCACTGAGGTTGCAGCTTATGGCCCAGTGCAGGCAGGTCACAGGGTCAGAAGGGCCAGTTCAACATCACATGGAAAAAGGAGAGGTGCATTGGAAGTGCCTCCAGGAATGATTCTTGAGGTGAGGGAAAGTTGGCCTTATTATTTCACAAAAGCAAAATGTGATTAATCTTAGCCCCTGTGTGTGGGAGAAGATCACTGATACTACGTCCCCTTAAGCTAATAAAGGTATGATGAGAACTGGTGGTTGGAAGTTGGAATAAGACAAATTGATACTGAATATGAAATGCACCTTTTAGCAAACTAAATAATGATTGAAATGATTTATCAAGAGATGTGATGGACTCTTCATTACTGATGCCTTAAAGTCAACACTGCTGGATGTCATTCTGAGTGAAAGGCTGTAATGCAACAAATGTTATGAAATTACTGGTTGAGGGCTTTTAGCCCAAGGTCAGATCTTACAATCTCAGAATGTATTAATCCATGAAAATTCTTTCCAATTTATTGCAGACATGCTGCCATTGCTGTGTAATATAAATTAGATGTATTAGGTTGATCTTCAAAGGTTTGCTCAGAGTGACCTCAGGAAATTTATGAATATGTATAGAAAGTGGGGTGCCTAAGGCAGGGTTAAGAAAAGTTTTGCATTTTGCCTGTACCACTTCCTGTATGGGATCTACCTGAGATGAAACAGATCAGTGAACTGCTGCTCTGGGACTCTTCAGGCCACTGACGTGGGTGGGCAGTGTGAATGCGTTCCCTGGCGTGGGGGGATAGCCTGGGAGCAACGCAAAAAGCCATGGGCTGTCTATGGGATATGTCCCACGGCCACTGAGATGTGGAGACAACTACTGCAAAGAACAGGTGTGGAAAGGGCTCGCTTCCCACAGGCTATTCCCAGGGTTGCGACAGCCCTCGGGGAAGCTCAGAGTCATGCCGCAGCCTAAATTTTCTTCTTTTTTTTTTTTTTTTTTTTTTTTAAAACCCGGGGGGGGGGGGGGC
>WBNO01023376.1:78919-96208 GCA_013400575.1 Peucedramus taeniatus
GTGCGCGGCAGGCGGGCGGCGGCGGCGGGGCGCGGAGGCGCTCGCTTCTCGGGAAGAACTAAATTTGCAGTGCCGGTCCCCGCGGAGCGCTGCCAGCGCGGCGGGATGCCTGCCCCCGTTCCGGAGCGCTGCCAGCGGCCGGCCGACGGGGCTAGGAGAGCGGGGAGCCCTGCTGAGCGAGGAAACACACTCCCTTTACCTGGGAGACAGAGGCAGGGAGCGAGGCGAGGGCTTTGTCGAGCTGGTTGCCACTACCACCCGCCCACAACTGCCTTTGGTTTTTGTCACAACTTCAGTACCTGTGTGTTTGCGGGGGATACGCGCGGGTCCGGTACCGGGGCTCCCCTGAAGATGGCAGTCGCTTCTTGTGTAATGCTGGCGGCCGGGGTTCGCTTCCAAGACAACCCCCGGCAAAGCGAGTGACTGCTGAAAATCTTGCCGGCTGTAATTTAAGGAAGCCCCTGTCTGCTCCCTCTCGGTTCTCAGGGTCCGGGGGCAACAAGCTGAGAGCAGCAATGACAGGCTGTACTGCTTCGTGACAGTGCTTCCGTCCCTGAAATGACTACCAAAGGCCTCTCCTTCCAGGGTGGCTGCTTTTTGTTGACATAAATTTGCCACAGTGTTTTTTTTTAGATACCTCTGAGCAGAAATGCATGGAGGGCAATATTGCTCAAGATGTCACTTAGGAAGGAGCAGGCTGCCATCCTGTTGTGTTGTATGAACACGACTAGATACTGACAGGGAATACAGGCAAGATCAACCGAGAGTAGCTGCTTGTTTCCTTAAAAAAATGAATCTCAGGGAACTCTGCAATTGTAATGAAAAGAATTATGGGGGATTTTCTGAATGGCATTACCTGTATCATAAAGTAAGATGCATGTTAGGAAAAAACCACAGGTCTCTAATCCTGCTTTCATTATGTTACTCTATATTAGTTTTTCCCTTGGATAGAATTATTACAAAATATGCGTAGGAATTAGAGAAGCCTAGGCAGGATGTCCCTTCTTCATACAGTAATATCTTAATCAATAAGGTGCTGCTCTTTATTGCAGTCAAAATATTGTGACGTTCTTAATAGAGATTTTGGGTTCTGAACTAGGCAGTTGTCATGAAAATATTCAGGAAAGAAATTACCCTGTTTGTTCTGGAATGAGTATCAGTTTCTTAAAAATTGTGTTTTCACTGTTTAGTACTCCAGGGACATAAGAAATCAGGGTCGTGTTGCCAGCTTGCTGTGTTGCTTTGAATGCTTTTAAGCAATTAATAAATGCACGGTTATGGAATGCTAAGTCAGGCAAACATATATGTTTGGAGTACAGTTGGCTCATTATTGCATGCTTAATAATGACAAGTAAATAAGTTAGTGTCCATAAAGAGTGCTGGATTGACTGCACCCAAAAGGAATGGATGAATGCCTGGAATAGCCATTAAATACATAATGGCAGCTTGAACTTTTTCACTCGTTTCAGACGTTACCTTTTTCCTTCGGTGCACTTATGGTCGGCAGGAAGGTAGCTGGCTCATCATGCCCACTTGATTCTCAGCCTATTTTCTGAGGCTGCCAATAAATAGATATGCCTGAAGGGCCTGGATCCTTATCATTGCATAATCAGAGACTAGGGAGTAGTTCTCCCTCTCAGGGCTTCACAGGTGGTGCTTGTGACATTGTTGGCTCCTGAAAGAGAGAATGTAGAGCCTTGAGCACATGGGATTTTTTTAATAGCTTGAGAAATAATTGCAGTACATTTATAATGCTTAGGAAATGTATGGCAGTGATTTACTAACTCATATATTCTCCCTTGTGTCTCTCCAAAATCCCTCATTGTTGCAGTCTGATCATTGTATTGCTATTTTCCCTAATGCTTTAACTAAGTGCTTGTGAAAAAAAAGTAATGAAAATAAACAAACTAGATTTTAATTTTTTTTTTTATTATGCATTCATGTTCATTCTGTCAGGATTGAACTGAATATTCTAGCTGGCTTGATACTTCTGGTTTAAGGAAGCATTTTAATGCCTTTACTTGCTGACCAACCATCTGAAGAACTGCAGTGTGCTTTCTAAGGTCAACTGTTGTTTGTCAGGAGCTGAACTCGTTAACCTTTGAGGACATGAGCAGCAGCTCTAGTGTTTTTCAAAGCATTTAAATTGAATTAAGCACTTAAGTACAATGTTTAGTTTATGTCTCAGTAGAGATTGTGTGGATTGCATCTTTGTTGTGAGATATGACTGCAGGTTACATCACAAATGTGCAGAGGCTTCTGCTTTGCGTATTTTTTGATCTTTAAATGTGCTCAGAGTGTGATCCTGATCCAGTCTATTTTGCTACTTCATGGGCATGTCTGTCTGGGCATTCCTATGCAGACTTGGCCAGTAAAACGAAGCTCAGATGTAGGCATTTGCAGAACTCTGGTCTAAGTGACTTTACTTTGTGCTGTTCATTTCAGTGAGAGTGGGAGTCTCTCTCTAGATGAGACTCTTGGGCAAAATTTCGTAATTGTGTTATTTTAGAAACTCAAAAATTTATGAAGTGATCTCTAAAGAGTCTCATCTAAAGCCCATTGAAATTAATGGCAGTAAATGCACCGATTCCAGCGGCCCTTGGACCAAGTCCTAGAAGTTAAGGGTGCTTGATAGCTTATGGCGTCAGATCAACAACCATGATACATACAATAGTTCTTCTTTTTTTTTTTTTTTTCCATCCCCTGTGATTGTAGCTTTAGTTGGTTGAAAAAGAAAAGAAATATTTTGCAAAATAATGAAAGAAAAACCTCTACAAACACCAGATACAGCTCAAGATGCACATAGATCAGGAAAGATGATTTCAGCTTAAGCACCCTGACACACATCTGGTGGAGGAAAAAGCAGAATAACCATAAAATAAAGGAATTAATCATTCTAGTGGACCCTATTATAAATTTCAAAAGTATTTGATTTGCATCAGGCAAAAACTGACCATATAGTAACTGGAGAAAGAGGCACTGTGGAGGAAGGCAAGGGAAGATTTCATTAGCTGGATATCTGTCCTTCTACATCTGGATATCTTCCCTCAGATATATACTGGATTTTCTGATTTCTTGTAGGAGCAGTGCTGCAAGTGGTGCACAGACAGTATGAGTTTGTTCTGAATCTAAACATGTATAGTCAAGAAAGCACTTGTTTCTGAAAATCAAAGTAAGTCTTGACAAGCTAAAATAAATCTTCCTGAAGTAAGTGGGTATATTATCACAAAGAGGAAAGAATATTTATACTGGCAGGATGAGATTATTTAATTTTCTCTAACTACAACAAACACCTTGTGCTAATCATGATATAATCTCATTTTTGTGAAATAATACATTCTAATACCTTTAAATAGCTGGTTGGCAATAGGTTGGCAATAGGTTGGCATAGAGGGATGAGCTCTGGAAAATTCACAGGACTCACAAAATCTGAAGGAAAACGTGAGCTTATTGATATTTTATATATATTTGTCTTTTTCTGTTCTGTAACTAAGTAGAAAGTGCCTTTCCTAATTTATCTGACAAGAAATTACAATCTAGGTGTAGTATGTGTAGACTTAATCTTTGTTTCCTTCTTCTTTTTTACTAAATAGTGCATGTTTTCAGTAAAACTCTCAAAGCTTAAGAAAGGCCATGGACCTGTCTGAGTCATTCTTATCAGCTGTTCTAAGTTTTAAAGGATCCTGAGCCCTCAAATAAAGATGCCCCTTCCAGAAGGTCCAGTCATGAGTGATGTCAACAAAATCACATTGACACCACATCAACGTGTCTTGTTGACTCGTGTCTTGTTCCTGCAAGTGGCAGTAAGAGAACTGTTCACTTTTGCTAAGTATGGGGAGCACATTCTGGAAACAGGAGAGCAGGTTTGTGTCAGTGGTACAGAGTAAGGTGTCTGTCCACTGGAGCTCCACAAGGTGGTTCTCAGGGAGGGACAAACAGCTACTGGTTGCTGTCTGAAAAACTCCCCTATTACTGTAACAGGACTGATCAGGTGCATCTCTACCCCCTAAAGTAGTGCTCGTGATGTGTTGGTTAGGCCCTCTGTCTTAGGAGGCATTGATCTAAGTCCCTTCAACAGTGCCTGGATTTGCAAGAGGAAACATGATGTACCAAAGTCAAGTGGGGCCTCTGGGGTGAGCCCTGTCGTGCTTGTGAGTGCTCTGAGCAGTAAATTGTTTCTGGAGGCTTATTTTGATTTCTGGAGTGCTCACAGTGGGACAGGTAAGGCGGTGTTGTGGTCATCTGAGGGTAACAGCTGAATACACAGGAGATGCCAGGGTCTGAAAGAGGGCACAGTTAACAGCAGACAGGGCTGGCAGACATTTGTTCCTGTATCGTCAGGTGAGCGTGTGTCTGGCATATGTTGAGGTAGTTGGGTAATTTCTTACCTTTAAATATTACTGAGTACTTGTGCTGTCTGATATTTGCAGAGAGCGAGGCATTAAAATGCACTGCGCTGCGTGTATGGTGACAGTCACTGTCTGCTCTGCTGGTGACACTCTGCTTGGAAGGGACATATTCTTTAAATAGTCAGTGTCCCCTTTGACTTCCGAGTAACATGACTCCATTTACGACATAACCTCCTTTTGCTTCAGAGTTTTGTAAACTTGGAGGGAAGAATCTAAAAGTTAAGTGTTTATGTTAATTCTATGCTGGCTTCTCCGCTGACGTTAAGGTGTGGGTGGGGAGAGGAGAGAAATCATGTATTCACTGCACCCACTCCTCTGGGTGCGGATCCCAGACCTGCAGAATGTATATCCTCTAAATATCTCTGCAAAGAGATTAAAGCCAGTTTCTGGCATATGTCTTGCAATTTCTTGTATAACTTATCCTATGCATACTGCAAAACACACTCTTATGGAATCTTTTGATTCAAATGCCAAACATGCTCCATCAGCATGAAATTTTTTTTTAATAAATCTAGGAAATAGTATCTATTTGCATTTGAAGAAAGAGTAGAAAGGCCCTGTCCTCTTATATGGTTATCAGCTAGAGTTAATTACTCAAGTTTGTGGAAAAGATATCTTGGTGATAACTGTGAAGAAAATATTTGCAAGAGGAAAACAGAGAGGAAGGAGCTAGATGAGAGAGATTTAATGATAGCATTCACAAAGAAAGTTGCTGATATGCTATTTATATTGTTTTAATTAAATACAGGTAACTGCTTAGAATAACATCATAAATGGCCGTGCATGTCAAGGCTGCAAAACGCCACCTTGCATTAATAATCTGAGTAAGATGATACATGTGCATATCAGGCTTTGTTCTCTGCTTTCAATTTCATTGCTTTATGGACATTTTCATGGCATAAGGCAGAAGAATAATGCCTTTGAGCAAACCATAGGATCTAGGAACCAGAGGTCTTTCATGAAAACTCAAGTGGGTACCATTGCTATGATAGGAAAGGAGATCCTTTTCCTTAGGAAGGGTTGAACCATTGCATGTAGAGGTCTGGCTCAAGGAATCAGGTGGTGAAAGGTAACAGAGGAAAACCCCCCATTATTTGTTTTGACTTGGATAATTTTTGGGGCAGCTGGGGTTAGCAGAGATGTGTACTGAGATCAGTGAGGACAGCTATGACTCAGTCTTGTGGACGTCTGTTAATAATGCAGCAGCCCCGTATATCCCAGGAAGCCTATTTCAGACTGTGGGATTCCAAACTGAGATGGTGCAGTGCACATACATCACATTCTTTCAAATTTATTTTTGTACTAGGAGTCTTGGAACTAAATCAGTGACAGAGCCTCAAACTTTTCAGCAACCAGATGCACTGTTCTCTGATTTGTGGGTCTATCTGAGCTAGAAATGAGATTTTCAGTACTTTTGTGTTTTTTTGGGCTCCAGAGTTAATGGCCCAGTAGCCTGACTCCAGAAGCAAGGTCATTCAGCTACACCATTGCTATGACTTAAAGAAGATGGTGCTCCTAAGAGCAGGTGCAATACGTTTTCAGTCCCCCTGTGTCTCCCCTTGCCATGCCACTGACACTTACGGGATGCCTTCTTTGCTAAGCAGGGATTTCTCTACTTGCAAAGGCTTTTACTCTGGGTAAGATCTGCTGGATTTGGGGACTGCTGGATACTGCCTGCTGAGTGGAAATGGGACATACTGACTGGCAAACACTTTTTTTATTTCATTTTTTCCCCTTGTGATGGAATAGCCATGTAATCTCATTGCTAAGTCAGTGATTGATGTTAAATTTCTGTGCCATTAATTTTTCATTATTATCTTCCTTTATTTCTGACAATTTTATCCACAGTATTTTTCAAACAAGTTTTCTCAAATGTGAAGAGGAAAGCTAACAAATTAAAGACAAATATCCACCTTCTGCCTGAAAACTATGCTCACAAAGAATGAAGAATATGGGGGCTAATTCAGCAGGGTTGTCCAAATGGTTGTTACTGACGCTTCTGAGAGATGAAGGCCCAGATAATGGACTAATTGCTTTAAAGTGAACATCACGACTTTGAGTGATAGGATTGGAAAACTTATGTTTCCTACTATGGCCATGGTACTTTCCTTAAATAATTAATGAGTCGTAAGATCAGAGGACCATTAGGATTATCCACATTTTACAATACAGACCATGTATTTCAGCTGGGGATTTCAGCCCGCTCTGCTGCAAAATAGAATATGTTCTTCAGAAAACCTTTCTATCTTGTCTTAAGGATCCCCTAAAATCATTCTCTCTGGACAACTTTTCTCTGTGATTTGCTTGTTATTTCCAGTTTAAACTCTGCTGACCCTGCAGCCACTGAAGCTGTGAGAGCAGCAGCTCCAATTTTTTTACATACACCGCCCTCCTTGCAATCCTTACCAGCTACAGACTTGGAACATCACCAGCAAAAGAGGGGGATCAAGGCTTTCTGACTTGATGGCTGTCCTAGAAGATCTTTCCCTTGTATGAAGGACTCTGATGGATTGGATCCTCATGGAATCAGAAAACTTCTTCACTTTGTCAGATTGTCAGACTTTGTGTGAAAACCTTGTATGCTTGCTTCTTTGCAGGCTGGGTCTGCCAGGCTCATGCGCTCTGTCACTGAGTAGATGGCTCTGCAGAACCCTTTTTTGAGTTCTCGGCTGAACTGATTTTCTTCTTTTCCCCCACCTTTTTTGTAAGACCCTTATTGCCACAATCCCCATCAGAGGAACTTATCGTGTCTGTCTGATGAAGTTATTTCCATAATCTCTTTTATTTTATTTATCAAATAATCACCACCACATATCTCTAAAAGAATCTATTTGTTGAATCTTTTATGTCCTTAAAGTAGTTATGTATTCTAATTTAGCATTTACCTAGGGTAGGCCTCAGCTTCTGCTGCAGCTTCGTTGAGCTACAGAATTATGTGAAGATTCATACACACAATAGGTGTCTAAGTAACCATTTTACATCCAAAACCTCCAGGGAGAAGTAGTAAGAGGCCTCTTTTGGGATGCTAATTAACTTCCTTTCCACTGTTTACTGCTCCTGTTTTCACAGGGAATTAAGTGTTTTTCTAGCAAAGAATAAATCTCTTTTTTCAATATCTTTAACTCTATATGAAGGGACAATTTTTGACAGACTAACACTTAGTGTGGTAGAAAACACAGCACATAACATTTTTCAAGCATTACCATTCATATGTGCATCATGTTTATCTTACCAGCACCATGTACTATATTTTACTATACACATATGGTATAAAAATATTAAGCTCTCTTTTTTGGTGGGGTCTTCCATATAATTTTAAAGTTCTGTAGAAACACCTTGGGTTTTGCTTTCTGTTTTCTCCTGTGAATTTGGCAAGGCTAAAGTATTAATAATTTACAGGAGGTTGATCAAGAGAGAAAGCCAACTTCCTCTTTTTTTCCCCATCCACTTTTTCTAAAAATTATAAGCAGGACAAAATTCCATGTTGTTGGTGAGAATCTAATTTGAAGGGATGTGCTAGTGTCAGCAAGACTTTGTGTGATGTAGCAAAATAAATTGAGTTCCAATAGCTGCTGGTATATAAAGTGACACAAAAAGTTTTGCATCTTTAAACTTAGCCATCTTTAAACTCCCCTCTGCTCCTCATTTTTTGCTGTGAAGCATGCTAATAGTATCAGCTCCACATCACTTTTTTTTTTTTTTTTTTTCCAAAAAGCACAGAGTGATTTGCATTTTCTGTCAACAACAGTGGGAATTGCTGAATGCTCAGCACTTTAGAAAGCCAGCCCACCTATGAAAATGCAGTGTTTCTATGAGGAGGAGACCTAGAATTGCCACTTTTAATTAAGAACAAAGGCACTCATCGTTACTTGCTTTACAGTTTCAAATTGCCTGGTGGAATAAAATGCTGATTTCATTCAGCCTTTGGGATAGAAATCCTTTCAGGATCAATGGCAGTATTAAATATCTTTTTAAATTAGATTATCACATCTCAAAGATCTTGTAGTTGAGAAATATGCAAGGTACGGTATTTTTAAAAAACAACCAATCAAAAACCAGTCATTTCTATAATTAACAGGTATTTGAAAATGGTGTGTTTGACCTAGGCAAAAATAACTGCTTGTATGAAGTAAACAAAAGGAGTGACATGGTGGGAGCACTGTGTCCCTAGGGCCTTGTTCCTCAGGGCAGGTCTGTATGGCTGGCACGATTATGTCACTGGTGGGTATCAGGAGGTGTTACCTTAATGTCTGCTGAAGCCCTTACTTTAGCTACAGCAGCAAACATCTTTTTTTACCTGATCTAACAAAGGTTATTTCGTTAAAAGGGGATAGTTTACCAAAGGGTAGAAAGTGTGTTTTCCTTAACTGCTCAAAAGTTTAGTATTATTAGAAAATTTTTTTTCATCTACTGTAGAGCAAGTTACAGATTAAGCCACCTCTGAACATTAAACTAGATAGAAAGAATTGCTGATTTCATTTTTTCCCCCTCAGCATTTTATGCATTTATGTGTCTTTCTTCTCAGTCTTTTGCAGTTTGTCATCCTCATTCTCAAAGTGCTGCCACTAGAATTTCATCTCTTATTTCAGAAATAATCTCACCATTGCTGTAAATTCTAGTAATTTTATCTCTTTTCTTCAAGCCTTCTCTTCAGAATGGAGGAAATTAATTTGATCTTTGTGTTGCACTGCTTGGAAAAAGGGAAAGGAGGCAGAGAGATTTTCAGCCTACACACAAGGGGTGAGACACTAGGGTTTGAACCAAAACTAAATTTTCATTGCCTCTCTCAAGATGAATCCCTCTAGCTACAAGTAAGTCTGGTCAGAACTTGGTAGGACAGGTGGATGTAGATAGCCTGTACATTTGGATGGTGCTACGGGTGGTAAATAATTTTATCTATCTGGATAGCAGCTGCTTAAAAAGCTGGGACATTACAGCAGGTAATAGTGTCTTGAGAGTGAAGCTGCTCTTGGCAGTAGGTAGAGGCTTGGTCTCAATGTCAGAGCAGGAGTTGCCTTCCACAAGAAATGTATTGATTTCCAGTGAATTACCAAGGTTTCTTAGGATATGCGAGTGCTCTGTACTCAAATTACACTGAGCGATTAGGCAACAAGAGCAGAGACACGTGGGACAAGAAAGGGTGAATGATAACCTGCTTTGAAAAAAACTAACATGTGAGGCTGGGATTAGAACATCCTATAAATGTTAATGGGTGTTACTCAAGGGGGAGGAAGCTGTGTGTGGGAGGCGTGAGGTGACATATAGCTTAAATATATAGCCAGTCTTTAACACAGTTAATACAGTCTATAATCAAGCTTTTACATGAACTAATAACTGTTTAGGTGATTTACAGTTCAGAAATACTTATCAGGGGATTGAGAACTGAATTTTAAATGCTATGAAATTTGAGGATAATGTCGCAAGGAGGACAACACTGAAAAGATTCCTCCTTTTGCCTTTGGAAAGTATTGGCTGTGGACGCCACATTTATGCCAGGTGTTTGGGGCTTTTTCTATTTTTAAGTTCTCAGGGATTGTGCTTCTACAAGGGAGCACAATTTCCTCCTACAGTTTCCCTCTCTGAATATTACTCAGTTTGTGTGGAACTCACAAAGGAGATGCCAACAGTGAGTCATCTGGTCACCAGCTCTGTCCTAAGGTTTTCAGCTAAATCTTGCAAAAGCTACTTTAATGTACTGAACAACAGTGATTGACCTTTGGTAAAACTCCCCAAAACAGTGCGGAAGGCAGTGTTTAAAGTCAAATGGCCTTATTTTTCTGACACTGTAATCAAGATTCAAAATTAGTGCTATTTCAAATGTTTCACATTTGAAAAGGGGATGTAAGATGCAGTGAGTTGATTAAGCATCTTAAAATTCCACCATTGTTATATTTTAGTAGTAAATTCTGAGGGTGTTGGGCAAACTCACTTGAAAGACTATCTTCAAATGTGTAACAGAGGCTTAGTTATCTGCTTTTGTAGGTAATAAGCCTCAGGAGATGCTATTCTGAAAATGAAGATTGCACCTGTATGATCAGTCGTGAGCATGGCAGGTATAGCTATTTTATTCATAAAAACGAAAACACACAGGCTTGTTTTGATGCAAGTTTTACAGGAGTAGTTAGCAATAAAAATACCATATAAGAAACCATTGTCTAGATAGATAGTTAAATCTTTCTGTCAGGAAGCAGATTTTCAGGACACAAGTTACAGGAGGCTGCTGTAGTTCATAATCTTGTTTGCTCCTTTGCCAGGCATGGGTTAAATGCAGCAATGCTGAGGGCACACAGCAGTAGCACCAGAAGAGAAGAAGCCTGGCCTAGGTTGAGGCTGGTCACAGATCTGTAGAATAAGGTGATGCTTTCTTAAATGTGTGTTCATCCATATGGTGCTGAAAATTCTTTCACAGCCTTTGATTCGCCATTGCCCTCTCATGAATTTAAAGGCACTGGCTAAACAACAGGGCTTCAGTGAGGTGTGGTGGCAGATTTGTGTCTTTTTAAACACTAAAGAGGGTATTGGATAGTCAAACCACATTTTTTGTTACCTACCTGTGAGCCAAAGTTATGACTCAATGGAGCCCCATGGTCTCGCTTAGATGGTGAGAGGATTTGGGCATAGGAAGAAGAGCAGTTCAGAGCACCTTAGCTGCTGAGGTTTGGCAGCATGAATGCCTTGCTTTCCTCTCCTGTTCATTAGTGTAGTCAATGTTGAAATAATGCTGATAAGGAAGGCTGGTCCAAGGACTATTCACCAACAAAATCCCATTTAAGCCTCTAAGAAAGGTATTAAAATGGGATTTAAGCAACATCTTGGCCTATACTGGCCGTCTGCTCAGGGAAGAATTTCATGTTAAGTTAAAAAAATGTTTTAAAAATATGTTTTCAGTGATCACATTATAGAACCATAAGGCTTAGGAATGGAAAATACCTATTAAGTCATTGTGTTAAATTGTTGCTATGCAGACTGTGCTATGAGAGTGTGCTTCCTACTTCGTGTTGTGCCCAGACAGTGTGTTAAATTTCCTGGTCTAGGAAATATCCGTAATAAATTTTGATCTTGCTGCATTTGATCTGGCCATAGCCTTGTACAGGAAGAAAGCCAGTATCTCCTTCCCCACATGAAGGGCTCCATGCAGCCTTGCTGCTTTCTGACTATGGGCAATGGTGATGGAAAAAACCAAAGGTTATGCAAGGCTTTTTCTCCACCCTAAGCAAGGGTATTTCTATTTCACCTTGTGTTTGTGTATAAGAATGCATTGGGCTCTTTTCTTGTCCATCCAGTTGCATAGGTTGGCAGAAGGGTCACTGTGGACAGTTAGTGATTAATAGAGTGTATCTCCTGCTGGGAGCTATTTGCTGGGCCCAAGATAGACATTTTTTGCTTATTTATACATTGCTATTTTGCTAGTTCTAATTTTATTTATCTATTTACTTCCATGCCCTCATGTCATGTGACGTGTATACTGATTATAAATTAGAATGTTTATAACTAGAATTTATGTGGAGATTTTCTGTAAAAACTTCTTAGTTGCATGTCAGTTTCAGAATAATTTGTTGACCTGTAATGCCGTGTTTTTAAAATTAAAATTGGACAAGCGACCCTTACTTTCTGCAGCAAACTAATGCTTTCTTTTTTTTTTTAAATGTCAGCCATTCACAAAATAAATTGCCAAGCTCTGAACATATAATTTCAAATTTGATTTATACCAAATTAACCTTCTGCTTATGAGCCCTTCCATTTGTTTTCCTTTCAGATTATTGAGTCATGAAAACCTTTGAGGTTTTGGGTTTCCATCCCAGCTTGGCACAGGGAATTCTTTTGAAACCTTGAATTTCCACAAGGTGGTGAAGCAATTTGCTTTTCAGCTGCATATATAATGAGACTTGCTGAAAATCAGAGCTTTTTTCTACTCGGGAGAAACAAGCATCTCCCAGATTTCCTTCCTCTCCGTGCCCCTAGGCTGGCCCTTGTGTTTCCTTGCCTTGCCTATGACAGCATTCCAGTAGGTTTGGGGGTCTTCCTGTGGATGGGGAGATTTGGCTGGTGGGATGGAGGAGAGGGGTCAGCCAGGTGCTGCCTCCACGAGCGCAGTGGCACTGCTGCCGTGACAGGGGCAGGGAAGATGCTGCTTGTCTGAGGGGTGAGGCAGGCTGCGAGTCCAGGGGAGGAGAGGTGCAGGTTCTTCTGTGGTGTTCTGATCCTGTGTATAATCCCTTCTCACCCTGGTGAGTTTTGATTAGCAGCAGGGAAGATTTTCTCCAGCATTACTATTTTCTCTGCATTTCTGCGTGTACAGCATCCATTCCATTTCATAGCCTGGCATATTACTTGGGAAAGTGCAAATAGTCTGTTGAAATTACTTAGCTAGCTACAACAATATGTGAAATGCCTGTCAAAAGCTATGTGCCTGTAGATGGGAGGAGCAGGCCTGAATGATGAATTTTCTCACAACTACCACTAATTTTAAGGAAAGCATGGGGTTTCTGACAAAAAGCAGAACCAGGAAGACGATGTACAGCTTTGAGCTGAAGCACCTTTTGCACTAGAAGTATATAAAATATTATCGATATGCAAGACTTCATATTCTCTGTTTGATAGGTATGAAGCCAAAAGAAAATGTGTTTGTGCAAGATAAAACAAACTGAAGCAATCTTCTGACCCAGTGGCATGCAGGTTGCTGTATGCAACTCAAATATGGGTTCAGTATGCAACCACTTTGATCAACCCCTAGAATATCTATTTTCGAAGGAATCCTATGAGTTTGTGTATTGATTTGTCACCTATGGTTGAATATTTCTCCTACAGAATGTTTAAAATGACACATGTTTAAAATTAGACTTGGCAGAGCAATTTGCCTAGAGATTATTCTTGTGAAGTATTGATTCACAGCACTGCTGTGAGCTGGATTACTGTCCAAATTGGAAAAGCCAGTCGTAGAGAGGTCTTTATCCTTTAATAACAATTAGCTGCTTTCTTAGAGGGACATAGCTGACTGAAGCAAAGGAAAGCCGCAAAATGTCGGGCAACCAGGGAATCTAAGGTCTTCTCTTCAGGGATGTGGACTGCTGGGGAAGAGAAAGAAAAAGAAGAAAAGCACCAAAAAAGATGGTTTTCTGGGGCTGGAAACTAGACACTCTAATGCTGTTTGTGTTACTAATAATTAGGTGCTCTGAGGAGCTGAATCGGACTCGCCTCTCTCTTCTCGGGCTTTTACCCAGCAGCTGCCTGATTGATCAGAAAAACCTAACAGCAGATGTGTTGCCCGCGGTCCATTTAGCCTTGAAACATTTATACAAGCATAGATGGATGCTGAAGAACTATGAGCTCCAGGTATCATTCCATGACACGCAGGTAAATGGATGTAGGTGTAGAGCTGTGCAGTGCTTGAGCCTCCTCTGTGAGCACACTTGGGAATGCTTGTGACTGAACCCCTTCCTGGCAAACGCTGCTCTGCTGAAATAGAGGAAATGGGGCTGTCCAGCAGTGCTTGGGCTCTTGGGTGGATGTCTGACTGTGACGTGGATCTTGCAGTGCAGTCGTGCCCTGGCGGCGCTAGGAGCAGGAATAAAGAGTGTGCGAATCAGGGGGGTTGGCGAACACCTGCGGCTCTTGAGGAGTGTTTGAGGTACCCAGGAAGTGATTCCCAAATCCATGGCTTTCCAAGCCACTGTTTTTCTGCACTGTCTTCTGCATCTTGCTCTTCCAGCTTTCCATGATGACAGCTTTATAGATCACTGCCTTTCTCTTCCTGCTTCTGCATGAGCAGGAGAGCAGCCTGTGCTGTGCTGTCAGAGCAGAGTGGTGGTGTAGAGCTTTGCTTGCCAATTTAAGGAAAAATTAGAGGCTGATATGAGAGATGAGGGTTCTGAGAAGCTGGATATATTGAGATGATACCTGGTTTTTCAATAATTTCAAATTTGAGAGAAGCTTATTCTAGAATTGAGATATCTCTCCATCTTCTGTACAGAAATTAATGCAGTCGGTTTCTAAAACCTCTCTTTTAGCCTGGCCAGAAGAATTGTAACAAAATTAAGAGGAGGAGCTCATGTATCAGGGTGATCTGGGACCGTAAACATATTCTTAAGGAGATTGTCACTGATATGAATTTCTGTTTCCCACATTAGAGACGTGTGGTGGGGCACATTCCCTCAGACTCATACACACTTACAGGCTGCTTAATATTTTGAAGTTGCAAAGTAGTGTTACTCAACGTGTTTGCTTATCTATAAATTTTTAAACATGGAATGTACTGTTATGATGAAGTTATTAAAATTTGACATTATTACACCAGTAACAGTTGTGCTGCATTATATAATGGGAAGAAGGTATTATATGTCTTCTTTTGAAACTCTAGAAAATTAGCCAAGGGAGAAATTAGAGTGTAATTTTAATAGTGTATTTGGTTCATAAGCACTTATGTATAATTTTTGAAGTGCTTAACATATAACAAACATGATCTCATATGCTATAAAGTTACTTGAGGATTGCCTCCATGTTTAATAATGGAACACAAATGCATCAACTGCATATTCTCATTAGGAAACCACCTGTCTGGTAAATTACTTTTGATACAATTCACTGTTTTATTTATTTGTCTCAATGTTCCTATTGGAAATGTAATTATAGATATGCAGTCCTGAAAAATGTGTATTTCTTAGTTTCTCATGTAAAAAGAGTAATATTTCAGTTACATTTCAGGTTAAATAAGTGGAAAGTGTGGATATGAGCTTAAGTGGACAGCAATTAAAACCTACTTTTATTTGCTCAGATTCAGTGTTTCGGTTGGGCTATGGGCAGTTTTGTGGAGGTGGATGTTTATTTGCTAATTGTGTTTACATAGTTTTCAGTTCTAGGAGCAGCTCCAAAATATTTTTCCTCACATAAATATTCATTTGAATTGCAGAATTTCAGCTCTGTTGCACTGACCTCTCAATTTGAATTAAAATACTGAAGTAATCTATAATTGTATTTTTTAAATAACCCCTGGCAAAAGACATATCATGGTGACTTGTAAGAGATTAAAAGAATGTGGATCCTTAAAATTTTTGATTTTTCTTCCTGGTTGTGACAGTAGAGCAAACACTCTTGAGTTTTAAGTACTGATTACAGTCATGCTGCAGAGGTCCTTGTATTTAATTGTTTCTCAGGGACAGTATGAATGCAAGAGAGCTGATTCTGTTTTTTTTAATGCTGTGAGCCTATACTTGCCACGTGTACCTTATACTACCTTTGGATTAGCTTCCTTTCAAGGAGAAAATACAGACAATTGATGCTTTGGATGCAAGATCTGCCATGAGGGGAGCAGATAATTGACTTTTGGGCATTGTTCATTAGGAAGAGAGAAAAGTTACATCTAAAAGTACTGGTGTTGTTTTTTGCTGAAATAAAAAAATGGAAAGAAATCATGACTCCCAGTATATGATGACGCACAGGGCTTGAAAACAGTGTTGTAGCTTCCTTCATGAGTAAGGGGAGGAGAGTTTTGCTCTGCCATGAGCCCCTGAAGTTTTGAACATTCTCTGCTGCCCAGGAGGGAGCAGTGCCCTGCCCAAAGGTAGGACGTTTTGTGCAGGATGTTCAGTCTTTGGCTTTGCTACTGTTTATTTCAACTAATTCAGCTGTCACTACTCCAGAACCTGAGTGGTAACCAAGAGGCAAAGGGAGCATTCTTGCAAGAGCTGTCTGAATTCTTTGTATAAATAAAGGTGTTTCAATCAGGAGCCCTTGGGAAACTTTTTTCAGCAGAGTACTTTATAACCTGGTGGCTTTGCTCTTTTTGGCTGATGTCTCTCAGGTCTCCCGTGGTTACACGTTCATTTCCTAATTACTGTGTTTTTAATTCCTTTTAAGTGGGACTCCCTTGAAAACTCATGATGTAGCACTTTCACATAAAAAAAAAAAAAAAAGCTTAAATATTCACTAACAATGAAAAGTAAGCAAATGAAAAGGATCTTGTAGTTCGGTAAATGGCTGCTTATCCATCAAATTGTACATCTATGTCTGCAATGTTTATTTCTTCATACCAGAAGGACAGTGTTAACAGGACTGATATATCTCTCTAAGCCAGCCAGCCCAAGCAGTGGCAGCTGGGGGGGGGGGGGTGTTTCCTGCCTCTAACCAAAGGAGGGCTGAACCTGGGTTGTGTGGAGAGCTCAAATCCTTGAAATGTTGGACAAAGGATGTGGGAAGGCAGAAAAGTTGCCTTCTGCAGATTTGTGAATCCAGCCATGGAGCAGCTTTTTAGTGCAGTAGGGGAAATAATACCCTTGAGATTTTCACCCATGGGGGTGGGCAGCCAGGTATAATTGAGCTGTCTGAGTATCACTTTATTTCAGTCTTTCACCGTATGGCTGACATCTGGAGTCTCTCCTTTTATGCTGTCCTCAGGGTGATCAGGCTGGTGGATTCTAACAGGCTTAAGCAAGTCTAAAAATAGTTAACTGTTGTTTAAAGAACAATATGTTAGTTCTTCAAAGTTATTTTTCTATTCTTACCTAGTTATCTGAGTTAGTAGCCAGTTAAAGGGACGTGAAGCCAGGGCTTTATTAGCAATGGTGTTAACAAGAAAGGTTTACGTGCTGTAATTAGGGCATGGTCTGAGCAAACGAATAGACTTTACCACCGGGATTTTCTGAGTAGTGCTGATTTGCACTCAGATTGCTAGTTGACACTTGGCTGAGTCTATCCTAATGTGTATCATTTCTGACAGGAATGCTACAACATATCCCAGTCTGACTTAAAAGCTGGTTGTCTTTTCTTTGTTAGTAAACTGATTCCTTTGTAATGGAATGACACAATAACATGATAGCTGTGTGTCAGCTCACTTAAAGGCATATATTTTTGTTCTTATTAAACAAATGCAAACACCCCCCCCCCC
>WBNO01023376.1:96215-241140 GCA_013400575.1 Peucedramus taeniatus
CCTAAAATCCAGCAGTGGAACAGTCACTGAATGTGACATTGATAAGCAAATTATTTCTAAAGTGAAAATTTCAAGGCATGATGGTTTACTTATTCTACCTAAATAAGAAAAAAATTCTGCTTCAGGCTTAAGATGCAATAAACTGAAGCATGACACTGTTTTTGGGTTGTACATGTATATTAATTACCTAGAAGCACAGACATTTTTCAGTGATGTTAGGATACATCACCAGTATTATTCTGTAAATAAGACAAAACATCTCCTGGTTTTTGTATGTGCAGCTCGCTGCATACAATGTGTGACTCCACCTTGCACATTCCTGCATTCTGGGATGCTTCATGGAACAGTTTGCCAAGACAGGCATAGGAAACAAAAGCATCCCGTTTTGTAGACTTGAGAGTTTGAAAACTTCTGTAAGTTGGTGACCTAGGAAGCTACTAAAAGACCATGTACTTGGTAA
This sequence comes from Peucedramus taeniatus, assembly GCA_013400575.1. Lineage (NCBI taxonomy): Eukaryota > Metazoa > Chordata > Aves > Passeriformes > Fringillidae > Peucedramus > Peucedramus taeniatus. Next base: position 96,676 of record WBNO01023376.1, read on the forward strand.
ATCAGTTCTTGACATCTAGCTTTTTTTACATGAACAAGATATTCTATTTTGCCTCTCAGAGAATGCAGTTTCTTAGTACAGTATTGTAGGCATGAAAATTGTGAACCATAAAATATTTGTCAAAATGCTAATTTTAGCTTTCCTAAATTGTCATATCACTAACCCTATTATTGGAAAAGTCTATCTGAAAATGGGAAGAAAAGTATTATGTTGTCTATATTTTTTCAACCGAAAAACCTCTTAATTATGATTCCTGATAGTATCTCTTTGTTTTCCAAATAATATACTTAAGAAAAAAAATATGATAAGCCTGGCTACATTCCTTATAAACAGTTGTTTTGAACTGTCATGAACGGTATCCAGTTTCAGTTTTAGTATCCGGTTTCAGTTTCTAGTGCAGCAGGGTTTCAGAGTTGTACAAGGAGTGCACAGTTGCCTTATGTTAACCCTTTCTAAATGTCATTTGAGCTACTTCTCATATAGCAGGAAGACATGTAGCTTTTCTTAACTTTTGGCCCCAAAGGACTCGGCCTTTATTCACTGATGTAATTCTGTCTTCTTACTCTATCTTCTTAGTGTCACCTTTCATTTATTTCAGGCCTTTGAAACTGCTGTGTTTAATGCACCTTACCCATATGAGTGCTGTACATGCAGACATCTGGTGTGAGAAGAAATTACTTGGGCTTGGCATTTTTGTTTTCCTGTTACTGCTTCTGAGCCATAAGGAATTTGAGCAGAGAAGTTGGTTGATGAATCCAATGAGGGCTGACAGCACAGGAGAGGGGTTTGGCACTATGAAGCTGGGGATGTTCCCAGGCATGTCCAAGGCAGAAGGGCTCTGAGCTTCATCTGACCTGGGTTTGGAAATGTGGGCTGGGGATATCTCCCTTCAGCTGGTGTGCTAGGGTTCTTGTGCCATCAAGGAGTAGGAATTTTTATGTAGAAAAATTCATCTAACCTATTTTAGGTGACTATTTTTAAGATAAAAAGGATTGCATACTAGAGAAAGCCTGGGTTTTTTTTGGTGAAGTACAAAGGGAGCCTCAGCTGGGTAATGTAGATGCAGATGTCTCCTATGTGGAGGTCTGTATTACGTCAGCTAGAGACTACCCTAGGTGTCTGGGGGAATTTTAATATAAAACTCTGTAGTAACAATGCATTTCCATCACCTCTGGCTCTCCGGGGGTTCCAGCAGATGGTCCAGAGAGCTCACTTCCCACCATCCCCACTTCATCTCTACTGGTTACAAAACCCTCTTCTTTGGTCTCACACCTAGCCAGAAAAGCTGGAGAACAGGTCAGCAGTGTCCTGAGGTGTGTGGGCAAGCAGGGTGGTGGCAGCACAGTGGCCAGGAGTGCACACCAGGAAGCTCTTCTGGGCCAACCCTGTGGAGGACACACTGTCCCTCACCTGAGCTGAGGATGGGCTTCTGCTGCCACGTGCTGTGGGGCTGTGCCTGGGAAGGGACTCATCAATTAAGGCTTTTTCATGGATGAAATGTTGCAGTGCTGGGAAAACATGTCCTGCTCTCTGGTCTTGCTTTCAGCTCCTGTATGAGGAGAAAATTTGAGGAGAACTATTCATGCAGAGCACGGTTTCTTTCAAATTCACTAACACTTGGAAACCACATTACTATCACCACACCTTAATTTCAAAAACCAAGGAAAGATAGTTTAGATATTCTTGACATAATTTTTGAAATTGTATTCTCTTGTATTTTCTTTTCAAAATTAGTTTCAATTTAGATGGCAGTATTTTTCTCTATATTCCACATTAAATTCAAAATTTTAAAAAAATCAAAATTTGAATTATTGTTTTTATCAAGATGAAACATTACCATCAATGAGAAATTAATTGTTTTCAGAATTCTCTTTCATGGTGAAATCCAGTGTTTGGGATTTTCTGTTCCTAATAGCTTGAAAATCACTTGCAAAACTTCACAAATCACTTGATCCTGTTCTGCACCTTCCTGCTCATATCTCATCATGGATGTTATCCTTCTGTGAAATTCCACACATACATGTTTTCTGATCTTTATTGTGAAAATTTCATAAAATGCCTCTTTTTCAATTTGAAAATAAAAAGGGAGATCCATAAGAACAATCAGATTCTGGAAAAGTTAGTGCATTTAACTATGCTTAGGTCAACTCCACGGTTTTATGCTTGGTGTATTATGTTTGAGTGAATCCAAGTCTCTGGTGAATTGTGTTGCTTTTGGAGCAATTTGCTTGATCTTGATTTGTCACTTGTGCAGTCAGTCTCTAAAGAAATACCACCAGTGACATCTCCACTCTGCTGTCATTCTCAGACACATCTTGCAATTTCCTTAGCTTTCACTGTAGAGCAGTGATAAAACAGTGCAGGGGCCTTGTGAAGGCAAAGAATTAAAAGACTCCACAAAGGCTGTTGTTAAGTTCTGGATTATTTGTACCTTGGCTAAAGTGTGGTAGCCTCACAAACTGCTCCGAGAATGGTGACCTGCTGGACAACTAGTACAGGAAAAGTAAACCAGGGTTTGTGTCAAAGTAGGAGGTGGTAAGACCACTTGATTGATTTGAGTAGTTCCACTGCAGGATTAGATATTTTGGCTTTGCATCATGATTAAACTTTCTTTTTTTTTTTTTTTTTTTAATAGGCACTCTTTAAAACTAAAAATGTCTTTTACTTTCATCTATTGACGTCTCTGATACCAGCTGATGCCATACCATTAGAAACATTTTCTTGTTTGATGGAGATGCACATTAAATATTTTAAACATAGACATGTAATCTGGAATTTTTTTTTAAATAAAGGAATGTAGCACTGTTTTCTGAGTGTGTTCATACCCAATTCTAGTTATTCTCCAGACCTTCTACGTCCATTAGAGTCAAAGAACTCAGTCCTGCTGCCCATTTCCTCCATTTGTGGCTCTTACCCTTGTTTCCCACTGCTGGGGTCTTTTTGCTCTCTGTTGGCATATGCCCTGTCTTGGCTCACATCCCTGCTGCTCCAGAGCTCCTCTCTCCTGCCATGACCACTGACTCTGGGTGCTCTGTGATTTCTCATCTGCCCACAGCGAGGAGAGAGGCAGGGATCCAAGAGAAAGGAGTCATCAACAGGGGGCCGATGAAATGTTGTGAAGAGGAAGTAGGCGTTTCACAGGGTTTTAAAACAAGAAGGATCAGGAAAAATGTCACCCCGATGTCTTATGAGCAACTTCCAAGCACAGGAATCCTTTAGGAGTGCATGGCTTAGTACCAGCTAAGCCACAAGAAGTTTAGAGACACAAATGTGATCAGAGTGCTGTAGCTTGAAGCTGTAGTGAGGGATATTAACTCCAGAGGTATTTAGCAACAGAAAGAAGAGAGAAATGAATTTTTATTCACATTTTTGTTAGGAATTTGCTTATTGTTGCTGACTGGATCCACTATTGCTACAGTGCTTTAGGAATTGTATTTAATAGATTTCAGCCTGGAATGGAAGATTTTCTGAAAACTATGTTAAATGCATCATTTAAGGAAAACCATGAGTTTTTTCTGATTATTTTCTCAGTTTTGTGATTAAATGATCTCCCAATAAATATTTGTTTATTTTTACTATGAAGATAGGGACACTGAATTGCATTTACTATTTTGTTCCAAATGATGTCTTAATTCTGAAAAAGAAAAATAATAGAAACAAGAATTTCTTTATACATAAGAAAACTTACATGAAGATGGACAGATGGATGGAATTGATTTATACTATTTATGTGATACATATTAAATTATTTAAACCTTACCGATCGAAGCATTCGTATAGATACTTGTATAACAATGGGAGAAATACTCTTGATCCAATTCTCATTTACACAAAGGACAGTTTTACTGAAAATGACAAGGTAAAGGTGCCTTGAGAAGATCTGATCTTTAAGTCTGCATGGACAGAAACCACAGCCACAGCCAAACTAATTGACTTCAGTGTAAGCTTCTCTCCCCAAAACCTGAAATCCAGTATTAATAAAGACATGTAACTTGTGGGGTGGGTAGAAGTGTAGTGAGAAGATATAAAAGTCAAGAGGGTTGTTTCTCTTAACTTCGGTGTGCTGGTAGCTGCAATCAAAGTGGTGCTATAATACAGACAAGCTTTAGAGCTGGGTGACGTGCCAGGTTTTATACCCAGGACTAAGATCTAGTTATTAAGAAGTCATACAAAAAACTTTCTTCATGGTAAATTATGGGAGGAACTGGTAGAAATACCAGAAAACCTCTCCTTTGTAGCACAACCTACATACCAAAGAGCAGAGAAAACTAGGTGATTGAAATGCAGAAAAAGAGTTTGCCTTGAAAGGGATGCTTGCATGTAGATATTGGTACATCAGCAATGGTTTTAAACTTGGCAGTGATCGTCATGGTGGTAGAAGTCTTAGGAAATGCTTATAACAAGAACTTCTTCTTGCCTAGTTTTTGTTGTTTTTGTTGGCTGTCCTAACAGGGTCAAAAACCTAGCAGTAGATTAATTTACAAAATATGGTAATTTTGACTTCATTAGCCTTCCATGGACCAGTTACTCTATCCATCAAGAGATTGCTGCAGCAGGTTCACCAGTCTCCCTCAGAATTGTAATTTATCTTTTTGAAAGATGTGCAATTTTTATTCAGAGTCATCCAAGGGTGAAGAGAATTTACTGCATTTTTTTGCAAAGCTGTACCAATAGGCAATTTCACATGTTATTTCTGGTTAAACCTTGCTGATTTTGTATTTCAGTTGTAATATATAATGGTGTCTGTTAGATTTAAGATCACAGTGTGATCTCTGAATATTAATTGTGGATCATGTTCATTTCACCACTTTCTCTTGGCTGTGATAAACAGAGGAAGTGCTTTTATTTTCTTGGTACAAGACAGAATTTTCAGGAATTACACCATTCATCAAATTAGCTTTCTGGAGAGAGAGAACGGAGGAGTATCACCATTCTCCATTCCCCTACTTGACTCCTACTTTAACCTCGCATTGTAGAAGCATGGCTCCTGTAGCAACTGGCTCTGCTGTTCCTACTGACTTGTGGAGGTCCAAAGAACAAGTGGGATACATATCTGATACAGGAAGAGCCCTATTTATGGAAGAATCACATATGAAGGTAGAAGTGTCTCTAGAAGTTTTACCATGTCCTTGAGTTATCAGCACACAGTTACTCTTCTGTCTTTGCATAATGCTGTGATACAGGCTGTATCTATCATAAAATATTGTACCCATAAAATATAAGGAGTTTAGACTACAATTGTCTCAATTTGAATATTCTTGATAAGACAAAACTACAGAATGACCTTTTCTGATTAAAATAAGTTTGAAACTGATCCCCTTGATGATAAAAACTCATCATGAGAAAAGGAGGATATTTTAGGATTTTGCAGTGTTTCATATATCACTGCAAGATTGTTAATCGTTATTATAGAACACTGTTTATATAGATATGCATTTCTCTCAGTAGAAAAAATATGACAGACGTTTTGTTTTTTGACTATATTTACCTAGAAAGCCTGTATGTGTAAATATGTGTAGCTATGTAATACTAAAGGAGAAGGTGTGGCTAGTTATGAATACAAAATCCAAATGACTATTTGCTTGTTTTGTGTTTCAGCTGTCCTGTATGAGAGCTCTTTTGATTTATAGACATTTCTTTCAATCTCTGCAAGAAAACTGCTAATAAAATTAGGTATTGTGATATTTCTAAAGCTCCCATTTATAGAATCATAGAATCATAGAATTGTTTGGGTTGGAAGGTACCTTAAGATCATCTAGTTCTAACTCCCCTGCCATGGCCAGGGACACTTTTCAATAGATTCAGAGCCCCATCCAACCTGGTCTCGAACAATTCCAGGGGTGGGACATCCACAACCTCTCTAGCCAACCTGTTCTGGTGGCTCACCAACCTGACAGTAAAGAATATCTTCCTGCTGTCTAATCTAAATCTACCCTCCTTTGTTTTAAGACCATTCTCCTAGTCCCCATTACTTTTTATTTGCTCTTAACTTGTGGAGTTTTCTGCCTTGATTGTTATTGAGAGTGCTTTCCTTCTTAGTTTTATATGAGTACTGCTACTTTGGCCCTACAGAGTTCCCTGCTTAAGACCTGATCCATAACCAGAATGCACATGTATAGATAGGGCCCATCAAAGCTGAACTGAACTGAGAAGTGACAATGGATGCAAAGGTGATGTCTGATTCATCACACCTATTTTTAGATATATGTGTCTGAGTTGGTCAGCCTTTAGAGTCAAGACATTTAGATGTCTGCTTTAGGATGCAGTGAATCCTTTACTACAGTAGTCTGCTTCTTTCCACTGTCTATACTAACCCATAATATTTAGCATAACTCTAAGTTTGGTCAAATGAATCACGCTATGCATCTGGCCATATAGAAAGGAATTTGTTGTTTGTGCTGTTCAGGTACATGGTGATCTCTACCTTGTTGATCAAGCTGCATGGCAAAATTGCGCATTTATAGTTTTTTCCACTCCTTCCTTTTCATGAACCAGTCTCCTCTTAATCTAGTAAATACCTTCAAGTCTGTGTCCTAGTGGAATGCCTGGATACTACCTGGGTTTTTACATGACAGACCATCCATTTAGCATCTGAGAAGTAAACCCACTAATGGCCACCTATCTTTGTGCCTCAGGGACTGCTAGCTCCTAACAGCTGCCTGTGTTACCTAATACGTGTTCTCTTTACTTCCACTGTAGAATTCACATTTAGCTAATTTTCTGCTTCCAGTGCTTCTTCTAGAACTGTGTTCAGATTGGTTTTGTTAGTGATATTTTAATTTTGCAGGATGCTTTTGCTAATAAATGCTTTTACATCTTTGAAAATTTAATCTCTTTTGTTATTTTCCAAACACATTTCTAATCTCAGTTCCTTGCCTTCATTGGTATTCTGAGTAGCACCCAGCTTAATAGCATCAGCAAATTTTCAGCAAATTAACCAGTTGTTTATGTCTTTAATATAAAAATTAAAATGTTAAACAGGACTGTTCCAACACTGATCCTCTGGCAGTCTAATCATAGTCACTTTCCCCAAACTTAGCAATTTGTCATTTATCATCACTGTGGTACTTCAGCCATAGTTCAGACTGTCTTATCACACATATGTAATCATATGTAATTAATTTGGTAAGATAATATAAAATGATATGCTAAATTTAAAATATTCTGAGTTCAAGCTTAGTTTTCAATCAAAATTCCCACTCAGTGGGCAGATGCATCACAAAAGCAAATACATTAAAGTCAAAGTGCAATGCGTAACGAATGAAATGGAGAATCGTGGATGCAATATTATACACAGATAAATCAGGGATACATATATATATGTGCTGTAGTCTATCATAAATATGAATAGAGGTCTAATAGGAGGGATTTAGAGATGGGGGATGAACCTAGTTAAGAGCCTGCAGGTGCCTTTGCACAGCTGGGATCTGATTTGAAAGAGGGGGGTCAATACCAGTATCACATTTCCGAAAAGTTATGCAACTTTATTCCCCTAAAGAAAAAACCCCAAGCTTTCTTTTACTTTTGCATTTTACTTGAATGAAATATTTCTTGGCCCAGATATCAGAAGTAGAAACTCATGACAGTGGTTTCTGGCTTCACAGGGATATCCACAGAGATTCTTGGTGTTGCTTGTCGTACTTGAGTGCCAGTCCACTTTCTGCCTTGTCCAGTGCATAATGCACAGGTGGGTCACGCCCAGACAGTTCTTTCATGTACCAGTTGCTCTAACTTGTTTGAACTGATATATAAAATGCTTTTTTCCATTATTATTTCATGTAAAGATTGCCCCAGATCATCCTTCACTCCTTTTGAATCTGGCCCTTTTGGTGCATAAGGAAATGTGGGAAGACATTGGGTCCTTGAAATGAAGCTGATGTCTTGGACGCTTTCCATAGCACAGAAGAAAAAAACCAAAAACAAGTAGGAGAGAGCTCTGAAGTGAGTACTGGGGGTGGTGAGGAATGGAGTGTGATGAATGGTCAGGAAGCCACTCTAATGCTTTCATTTAAAAATAGACATGCAGCCTCTTGTGTGGTTACAGAGTAAAACTTGAAAAGGTAATAGGAGTGCATTCTGAAATCCAAAGGTAAATAAGCAATAAGAATTTATTGTGATCATAGGTTCGGTTTCATGGTATATTGGAGCCTGACTCACGACCTTTCAGCATTTGTAATGGATGGTATTAGCAAAACAGGGAAGAGGTTCATAATGTATAGCACTCAAGTAAGGACCATAGTGCCTGTCAACCCTTTTGCAGTGAAATTTAATTTCCTGCCTTTTTGTCCTGTGCAGAGTAGAGATTTTCTTTTTATTGTTCCATTTGACTTTGAAGAAATACACCTTGTTAACAATTTCAGACTTTTGAATGTGGTTTATCTATCTGAATTTATTTTAGCTTTCTTTATAATGATAAGACACTGAGCATGTATTTCTTAAGAAGCTTTTAAATTTACCTCCAGTAACTGCAAATCCTGTAGGTCTGATTGTGCTAAAACAGAAATATTAGTTGAAATTGTGTGTAGAACAGAGCCAATAATTCTTAAAGAATTAAGTTGATCAGAGTCTTCAAGATTTCTGAGAACGGAAGTGTAGTGTAACAATATATTTTAACTGAATTTTTTGGGTCAGTAAAAATACAGAAACAGATCCTTAAATAGAAAAAATATATGAATACTGTTTTTCAATTCTAAAGCATGTCACTTAGAGCCTAGCCCTCCTACTAAATAGGTCCCTCCAAAAGACTCAAAAGACTGGGCAGTGTCCTTCAGAGATCGACCAGCGCTGGACCTGATTTTGTGTAATTCCTCTATTATTTTATTGACCTGGCGAATGGGATGGAGCGCACCCTTCTCAAGTTTGTAAATGACACTGGACTGCAGCAGTGGTTGATGACTGGAGGAAGAGGGAACTCAACAAGGTTGGCTTGAAAGGGCTCTTGGATATAAGACATTGCCATAATGACGTGAGTCCAGCAGAAGACTACCAAGATAGTTCAGTGATTTGGAGCACATTACGTAGAAAATATGGTTCAAAATGTAGTTTTGAAATACTCTATGTAAGGGAAGGCAAAGCAGATGGTATTTGGTGACTCACTGGTATGAAGGTAAAGTGCAACTACCATACTGAGCTATCATCTCTTCAGCTCATGGGCGGCTTGTCCCACTCTCATGTCTGTTGGAGGGACAGCACAGAAGGGCACAAGCAGCTCAGGATGTTTCTGGAGGGCATTGGTGATAACTTCCAAAAAACATAAGTGATCAAGGAGCTCACAAGCTGATGAAGTAGGGGCTTGTGGGGGTGGACTGAAAGCTGTCTGAACTGGCAGGCTCAAATTGTAGTGATCAGCAGCATGAAGACTAGTGGGAGATCAGACCCTAGTGGTGTGCCCCAGGCAGCCATACAGGTCCAGCACTGCTTCATGTTTTAATTAGTGATGATGGAAATTAGTGATTAGGGATGATGGGGCAGACTGTACCCTCAGCAAGGTTGCAGATGAGACAAATCTGGGAGGAATGGCTGATAAGCCTTAGGTGTTTGTGCCTTGATGCAGGGAGTGACTTGGATGGGCTGGAGAAATGAACCTTATGAAGTTCAACAGGGGGAAGGGCAAAGTCCTTCTCACAGGAAGCAGTAACACATGGCACCGGTACACACTAGGGCTGACAAGCTGGAAAGCAGCTTTTCAGAGAAGGCCTTAAATGTCCTGGTGGACAACAAGCTGACCAAGAGCCAGCAATGTGCCTCTGCAGCAAAGGAGGCCAACAGCCTCCTGGTCTGGCTGCATTAGGAAGAGTGTTGCTAACAGGTCCAGGGAGGTGATCCTTCTTGTCTGCTCAGCATTTGTGAGGCCACATCTGGGGTGCCAGTTCTAGGCACCCTGATACAACAAGGATATGGACTTACTGGAGCAAATCTACAAGGATTTCTCCCATATGGAGAGGCTGAGAGAGCTGGGATTATTTAGCCTGAAGAAGAGAAGAGTCGAGGGAAAGCTTATCAATATTTATAAATGGTAGGGTGTAAAGAAGAAACATTTAAACACTTCTCATTCATGCTCATAGAGAAGACTACAGGCAATGGGCATAAAATAAAACACGGAAAATTCTATCTGAATAGAAGAATTTTTTTTTACTTTACTGGGAGAGGGATTGCACACCAAAACAGTGTCTAGAGATGTTGTACAGTCTCCATCCTTGGACATTCTCAAAACACAACTGGACACAGTCCCGGACAATTTATTTTTTCTGACCCTGCTTTGAGCAAAGAGGTTGAATGAGATGATTCCCCATATACCCTTTTCAGACTCACGCATTCAGTGGTCTGTGATTGTCTGGCAAGATGACTTCACTTGAGCCTGAGTGGGAAGCACTGAATGAATTTCAGGAATATCTGTAGTACCGGCAGACTGATAATTTCCAGCTTTGTCTATGGTGAAAACCTCTGTGTAAGAACTAAGTACGAGGTTACTAGATTTACTGTTTGGTAGAAAACTTCAAAGATAATGAAAATTGCTAAAGCTTGTAGATTTTACTTAACCATGTTAAAAAGTCAATTACACGTTACTCAACTCCCTTTTCAGCTTCAAATTTACAAAGTCTTAGTAGTGTGAAATAGTAGAACTTAAAAAAACCCAACACCTAAACAGATGGCAAGACAAGGGAGAAAAGTGCATAGTGAAATGAAGACAAGGAGGGACATCGCACTCTTTTAATCTGTATATAACTTGAATTCTGTAAGAACAGTAAAAATTAAAATGGTTTGATGTCAATCAGTTATAAGCAAACATGCATTTTCTATCAATATTTTGCAAAAGCATGAGGAAATATATGAATTAATTGTTCACGACTCTTGCACTCAGTGTCACAAGTCATTTGGCAGATAAATCACAGAATTGTTAGGGTTGGAAGGGACCACTGGAGAAAATCTAGTCCAGCCCCCCTACCAAGGCAGGGTCACCAGGAACAGGTCACACAGGAACGTATCCAGATGGGTTTTGAATGTCTCTGGAAAGGGAGACTCCATGATGTCCCTGGGCAGCCTGTTCCAGTGCTCTGCCACCTTTCCTTACTTTGAGGTGGAACCTTCTTGTGATTTAGTTTATGGCCGTTGCTCCTTGTTCTGTTGCTGAAAACAGGCACCATTGCCTTTGAGTTATTTACATGCATTAATGAGATGCCCTATTCAGTCTTTTCTTCTCTAGATTAAACAGGCCCATCTCCTGCAGTTTCTCCTCACAACAGTGATGCTCAGACCCCTCATCATCTTTGTGGCCTCTGCTGGACCTCTTCAGTAGCTCCTTCTCTTCGTTGTATTGAGGAGTCCGGAACTGGTCATAGTATCCCAGTGGTCTCACTAGGGCCAAGTAGAAGCGCAGGATCATCTCCCTTTGCCTGCTGGCCACACACTTCCCAATCTACCCCAGGATACCATTGGCCCTCCTGGCCACAAGGGCACTGCCAGCTCGTAGTCAGTCTGTCATCCACCAAGACTTCTAGGTTCTTCTTCAAAGAGCGGCTCTGCAGCAGTTCAGGCCCCAGCCTGTGCTGATACTTGGGGTTAGTCCTCCCCAGATGCAGGATACTACACCTGCCCTTTTTGAACCTTGTTAGGTTTCTTTCTGCCCAATTCTTAAGCTTATCAAGGTCCTGCTGAATGGCAGCACAGTTCTCAGGTAGATCAGCCACTCCTCCAAAACTTGTTGATGATCCCTTGCATTCTTTCCCTTTGTCCAGGTCATTGATAAACAAGTTGAATAAGTACTGGACCCAGTAATGAACTTGGGGAACACCACTGACTACAGGCCTCCAGCTGGATTCTAATCCTCTGATCACACCCTTCTGAGCTCTGCCATTCAATCAGTTCTTGATCCATCTCACTGTTCATTTATCAAATCCACATTTCCTGAGCTTGCCTATGAGGATTTTATGGGACAGTCTCAAAAGCTTTGCTGAAGTCTAGGTAGACAACACCCACTCCTCTACTGTCATCAACCCATCCTACTATGTCATGATATAGGCTATCAGATTTGTCAAGGATGATTTCCCCTTGATGAATCCATGCTGGCTACTCCTGATTACCTTTTCTTCTACACGCTCTACACGCTCTTGGTGACCTCCAGAATGACCTATTCCATCACCTTTCCAAGGATGGAGGTCAGGCTGACTTGCTGCTAGTTTAATGGGCCTTCCTTCTTGCCCTGTTTAAAGATGGGTGTAACACTGGCCTTCCTTTAGTCATAAGGCACCTCTCCCATTCTCCATGATTTTTCAAAGGCGGTCAAGAACAGCAGAGTAACAACATCCATCAGCTCCCTCAGCACTTGTTGGGGATCTCATCAGGTTTCATGGATTTATGCATGTGAAGTCTGCCTAGCTGATCTCTAACCCAACCCTCTATGACCTGGAAGAAGTCTTCCTTTCTCTGGTCTTTCGTTATCCCAGAGTTCTGGGGCTCCTGAGAGCCATCCTCAGCAGTGGAGACTGAGGCAAAGAAGTCATTCAGCGTTTCCTTCATCTCTAAGTTTTCCATTACCTAGACAACCATTCCATTACCAGAACAACCATCTGAATCAGCAGCAGCCCCACATTTCCCCTAATCTTCCTTCTTCTGCTGATTTATTTGTGAAGCCCTTCTTGATGTCCTTGATGTCCTCTGCCAGACTTAATACCAAGTGGGCCTTGGCCTTTCTTGTCACATCCCTGCCTACTCTAATGATTTTCCTATAGTCCTCCCATATGGCCTGTTCCTTTCTCCACATCCCATAAATTCCTTTTTTGTATTGAGAACTGTTAATAACAGATGGATGAAAAGATCTCCCCAACAAAGAAAATGACATGAGAAGAGGTCTGTATTTCAGTATGGTGTTAATTCCTCAGCCTGCCAGAGAAGCAATTTTTTTGCTATTTTTACAAGTCACTGAACATCTTAACATAACTGGAACCAGTCAGCAGTTGGGTTCATCTGTTATATTAAACCTGACTCAAATGTCAATCTATATGTAAGATTAGCAACAGTGGCAGAATCACAGTTACGAGTCTCCAAATGTTTTTAGGGCAGACTTTGTAAGTTACATCAGGAAGAAAAGGTGAAAAAATCTGTATTATTTGAAAATCAGGGCAAGAAAAAAATTTTCCTGTTTATTATGAAAGAGTCTTCCAGTCTGGAAGTCATGGTTGGTTTAAATCTGAAAGAATGACATTTCAATATAAAGGGAGATAATTATTAGATAATTTATGTTTCTGGCAGTAATATCAGTAGTGGGAGTAGTACTAGTAGTGCTACTTCTAGTAGTAGTCTCAGCAATAATGTATTCTCAAACAACATGCAGTCCTGAGGAGAAGCAGGTGTCAAATTCCCCATGATCCCAGATCCTTCAGATGGATACTGTTCACTTCCTCTGTACAGGGGAGCCCACAATGCAGGCATGTGCCACTTGGCAAGTGATGGCCTGGGTAAATAGCCTTGGTGGCTTTCTCACAGGCCACAGAAGTTGCATCTGGCACTGGTGGTACCATCATCTGGTAGAATCCAAGGTGGGTTCTGACATTCTTCTTCCTTGAAACACTTCAGGATGAGAACTTAGCAATGTCTTTACTCAGCAGGCCTGGTAGGAGCCTGTATGGGCAGTGTTCGGAGAGTGAGACAGGGACGTGTCAGTGAGGCAGAAAAGAAACACAAAATCATGTCAAGGAAATTCTGACAGTGTGACCAGAGCCTGGAAGCTGATAGATGTGTCCTGTCCAGTGAATGATCATTCTGAAAGAGAGTCTGTGGGAGCAATGGCTGCTGAATTTGTTTGTTGAAGACTCCACATGGAATGTGCCTGGTAGCTCACTCTTGGTGGTATCCTGCAGCTTCAAGCTGCTTTTGTAGAAGAACTTCCATGGCTATTGAAGTGAATTGAGTAGTTTAAAGTAATATACTTTAAATCCTTCTGGAAGTCAGTAACAGGCAAACTTGGAGTCATAATCTGTGAACATTTCTGCCAGAACTTAAAATTAAAAATCTAACCTGTTCTTCCTGTCTGACATCTGCACAGCAGTTCAGAACACAGTCTGTAAGTTTGGGTTGATATTTTTTCCTTGGTGTTAGCTGGAGGATGGAACTAAAATTGAATATAATCACAATGGACTGGAGAAGCAGTCTGGAAGAAACAGGTACAATTCAATGCAGACAAATGCAGAGTTCTAGCTTTAGCCATAGACAAAGTTAATAAACACTTTCCTTACTTGGTCTTTGATGTATGTGACTTTATTCAGTAGTTTTCTTCAGTTTTACATAAAGAGTTAAATACATCTTTGTTCATTACTGACATAGGAACATATATTTAAACAAAAAGATAATTAGGGAGGGTTTAGAACCATCAATTCGTTCTTCACCAGCTGTCATGTATTGGCTATAACATATCCCTAAATATTCATTCATATATATTTTTTATTTATTTTACATTTATATAGGCAAGATCTCTTACCTTAAATTCATCAAAATATTATTGATGCTTTTTCTCAGTTCTTCAGTGTTGTACAGTTCACTCACTGAAGATGTGTGTTTTTTCCTGTCGTACTATGCATGAATTCTCATATTAACATCTGGCAAATTCTGCCAGATGTCACTGGAATAGTTTCTTAGTTTCAGTGCTGGAGCTATTATCTCAGCTTTAGATACACAGGAGGTTTGTGATTGCTGTGCTGTTCTGTCCTGCTGCTTCCATATTCTCCATGCACAGGGTGATCTGTGGGGGAGCTGCCAAAGGAAGAGAAATGTCAGAAGTAGAAATGTACTTGCTGCATCACATAGACCAAACAACCCCACTTCCCCTCTCCTTTCTTCTTGTGAAATAGCTAGGAAGAAGATCTAAACCTCTAGAACAGACCTTTCAATGTGTAGAACTTAAAAGTATTAAATACAGTGGGATTTGTGCATGTGTGTGTGTGTCAGGAGTAGCGCAATGTAGAAAGCTCTCAAATCAGTTAATTTCTAGATCATTAAAAAACCCCTCTGCAGTAGGGGACTACACTTTTACCTGCTTAGAGGGTGACCATCCTTTCTGTACTATCTTATGTTCCTGTCCCCTCTGGCAGCAACGCCTGCGTTCTCACTCTGCTCATGACTTGATATACTTATCATACTTACTCACTGTATCTGCTTAATTTTTCTGTCTGGTTCCTGCTTTCCTTCTCTACACCTTTTCCTTCAGATACAGTGCCATTTCATCTCGGCCTTGTAATTATCAAAATGATAATCAATAAGGTATTATATTCTGTGCATAAAAATAATATCCGGAAATTAGCTTGCTGCTTAAATAGCCCCACTTCCCTGCCACAGCCTGCTGAATCAGTCACTTCAAATATTACTGGAAACATTGATTGCTGCACTGTTCCTAAATGAAATACAAATTGACATACTTTGTCTTCCCATGACAATGGTAGTCTGAAATTATACCTTTGAGCATACTTTATTTTACTGTAGTTTATTTTGGGTAAATGGCTCTCAGACATAAATCACATTGTTCCTTCAGCCAGCCTTGCTGTAAGGTAGAGCTGTAAGTATTAGAAGATATGGCATCACTAAAATGAGAAGTGCAAGGAAACTGTTTTGGTGCAGGAGCAATCAGGTAGTGGTCTCCTAGCTGAGGATATTCTGACAATACATTTTCATGCTTACCACTCAGAAATCTGGTTATTCAGATCCTTACACTTAATCATCTGATTGAAAGTGCATCCAGAAGTAGCCTGTTCCCTGCGTAACAGACTGTGAAATGTTACTTCTTTGCTGCTAAAAGGGGATCCAGAGTTAACATTTGGCATAAAAATGCCAAAGGAAGCGGCTGGTCTTTCAATCAAAGGACACAGATAATTTTTGGCAGCAGGAGGCTGATTCTGGATGGTCATATGTTATACTAGGAACTTCCTTAAAAATTACTAGTCAGCCAAATAAGCAAATAAATAAAGCAGATGTTGTTATGAAATCAACTTCAGGCACTTGATTTCAATTCTCTAAAATATGAGATGGATTAAAAAATAAACTAATACCATTGTGAAAGGCTTAAATAAGCCTTGGTGAAGAGAAGAAAATTAAGAAGGAATGTTTGTGTGTAATACCAGCAGAAACTAGAACTATCACACAGAGTTAATCCTAGGAGCTACTGCACACATTTTACACAGAAAGTGGCACCACTGCTTCTGTGATAAGTTTTCATGTCAAGGAAGATTTTTCTCAAGAAATTAATGTGCCATCCTTATTGTTTAGGAGGCTGTGTGACCTTTGACTGGTATAGTAATAAAGCATGTAGTCTAGACTCTGCAGATCCGATAAGGAAAAAGAAAAAGAGAATGGATGCTTTGATGAATGCAGCACAGTGTCAAAAAGGACGTAAAATATAGACAACCTTAGACTTTGCAACCTCCATTTCAGTCTTCTTGGCAGATTTGGAAAGCTTAAATGTTTCCAAGCTCCCTGATTTGTGTATATTTAATAGCACACTACTATCAGAAGGTTATCAAACCTAATGTTGTACTTATTTTTTTCTTGCCTTTGGAGTGACAAACTGGGGACAGAGGAATGGGAAAGCAAATGAATTAGTCTTAGTGCAGTCTGAAAGAATGTTGCCTTGTATCCCTTTGAACTCTGCAAGGCAAAGACATTTTGTCACCAGACAGAATCTGATCTCCATGGTGTCTTGAGCAGATAGACCCATCAAACAGTTTTTCTTTATTTGTTTATTTGGGAAAGATACTAAATATTTCTGGTTTAAATCTGTGCTTTAAATCTATATGTTGATTCTGGTATGCCTAGAATAGGTGTTACCCATGCAATACATTAGCACAAAGCAGGCAACTTAGCTTGTCAATCACACTGATATGCATGTTAATCACTACTTTCCTAGATTCCTTGTCATCCACAAGAAATGCCTTGATGGCATTGGGACCAGCGGCATCAACACCAGTACAACATCCAACTCAACATGCTGTCAAAAACCCTTCTCATCTTCCTGCAGCTCTTGCTCCAAACACTCCTTTCCCTCACCCCCCCAAAAACAAGATCCTGATGTGAGATCACAGGACAAGACCAGGCATCTGCGCATCAGGTCAAGAGGAGATGTAGGAGAGGCATCAGGTATGAACAACCCTCCTGCAACGAACCCCCCTTTTTACAACTGACATTTTTATGTGTCACGCTCATCACAGACAGATTGGCTGCCATGACAGACTCAAAGTGTATCTGAACTGTGCCTGAGAGGTGCTCGGATCCACCGGGAAAGCAACTCCAGGCTACAGATCTTGTACTTTATTACTCTGAGTGGAGGCCAAATGCAGCAGTTCCGTGATGGTGAGAGAGGGTGCTCCCATCCTGCTGGCACAGAGATGAACAGAGACTGTTGCTTCCAGACACTGATGTGTCACAGTGGGGCACAAGGCACAGTTGCCTTCTGCCACACAATTTCTGCTTCACAAGTTGTTCTACTTCACAGTTGCTTGAAACACCTTCATAACCATCCACTCCCCAGGACTCTTTCAGTTCTGTTGACTACTAGATTTCCTCACTTCTTTCTTTCTCCAAAATAAGACTTTGAGTCCATCTGTAGGCTTGTGAACATTAAATTCACCCTCTTGGAAAAAAGTATCACCCTCTTGGAAAAAAGGCATTGCTTGAATATTTTTTTCTTATTTAATCAGATACAGTAATGCAATAGCATTAACTCAGTGAAACATAACTTAATAATAACTTACATTCTGTAGTGGGTTTGATCCATTTGTCTGAAAACACTTTAAGACATTAATGCATTAAATTTAACACTGTCCCTCCTGTGAAGTAGGTAGGTATTATAGCCTTAATTTTACAGATGAGAAAACACAGGCACAAAGAATTGAAATGCATTGCTGAAGGTCAAATGAGAGATTCCTGCTAGAACTAAGAAACTGGGAACAGGAAGGAACAATGTGTTTCCATTAGCACTGCAGCACTGTATCCAGCTCCTAGATTTTTATGGAAGAAAATGTGGGCATCTACACACATGAACAAATATATTGGTTTCTCTTTGTATGTGTAACAAGACACTAGTGTAAATGCCTGCATAATCAATAACATACTTTTAAACTGAGACAATGCATCAGTGGGAGTAGTGGACCAAAAATAACATTTTTTCAGTATTATAAACTAAGCATCTCTAGCACTATTATTTTTTCATGTTTCCTTAATAAAGTTGTCAGTTTTAAGAAATAAATGCACTAAATAAATGAGTGTGTAACCCTTGCCATGGCTGACATAGGTTAATAAGATTCTGGACTGCTGTCTCTGGAAATGGATATGAAGTCTGTTCTTGGTCATTCCTGCCATGATGTTAAAAGAAAAAAAGACAATAGGAAGGTACAAAGTTGAGACAAAAACTTGATTACAGGAGGCTGCCATGACTTTGGGATTTTGCCATGAGAAAGAAGAATATCTGGAGCACTGTTAGGGGCTGTTTTGCAAGGACAAGGGCCTCTGAGACATGCCTGGGTTGGTCTGGAAATTTTAGCCAGAATAGAAGATGTGTAAATTAATTTTTTTCTTCTTAACTTTCTGATGTAGCATGCCAGTCAAGGTAGAGCCATGCCATGTGTCTTATGATTTTCTTTGTGGCTCTGGAAAATTGCTTTCTTCTCTTCAGCAGTTTAGTCTTGTTACATGAATGCACATATTCTGGAAGCACTTGCATATTTCTGATTTTCCTTCCCTCCTTTTCCTGTAATCAATTGCTTCTAGCCACTTCCAGAAGTGTTTATTGGCTTGTTGTCAATTTGCCCAGCTTAATCTATGTAAATACATACAAATGGTTTTATTTCTACTCTCTTTCCCTCCCTACTTAACTCTCTGAGGTTCTCTGCATCTGCTCTGTTTTGTGTTGCATGCAGCTCTGTTTCCAAGTCTTGAATAGATACATGCACTCATCCTCTATATCTTTGCTGTTGCTGGATACCTGCAAATTCCGTGCCTTTCAAGCAGTGCCTGTTGCATTCACCCATGTAGAGAGGTTTTTGATTTTTCTAGGGAACATGAACAAAGCCCTTTGTCAAGTAAAAAAGTCCCACTAGATTGATTTTTCCTTATGGTCTCTGAAGAGGAAGACCAGAACAACAAATAATAAAATAAAAAATATGGTTCCACTGCACATGCAGCAGTAACAGTTCTTGCTTCCCAGCTGTAAGCACTGAATTCCAGCTCCTCAAACAAAAAGACAGAGTTTCTGTTTGTGTCTGGAAAAGTCCAAGCTGGCCAGCAGAGGTGTGGGAGCTGGAGAGAAGTGATGATCCCAAGTGAGAACCAAGGACAAATTTCTAGTTATCATTCACTCTTCTTTTGTGTATTTTCTCATACCTGTACCCATTTGCTACTCTGTCATATGATGCTCCGTGAATGTGACTTGTCATCTGTTCTTAAGTCATGCAAAAGCATCACAAGCCAGAGCGTCCTTCCCTGAATTTATGTTCCTACTTCTCAACCCCAATCCCTGGCAGACTGGGGCAACAGGAGGCCTTCCTTCTCTTTCCATGTAGCTCCTGAATGCTCTGTCCCAAACAAACCTTATTGTGTTGTTTTGTGTTGCTGCTCCTGAACAGCATTTCACTGTGTCTTGCACACTTGGCATGTGTCCTCATGGTATCATTGATGAATGGACAGCAAGATACACTGGTTAAAACAAAGCACAAGGAAAATCTCCTGGAACCGGCAAGAAGGAAGAAAGAAGTCACCTGTGCCTTGTCTCTTCCCTCCTTGAAAGAGGCAAGAGACAACTGTTGGCTTCCTGCTGAAGGCTTATGTTTTATGTAGACTGATGCACAACATCACTGTGATTCACGGTGCTTGTGGGTGATGGAGGTATTGGGTTCTTCTTTGGTGTGAAACAGCAAAGTATTTTTTATAAATTAGCTTCTTAGATTGGCTTATCTGTATCAATATTTATATTGATACAGAAAAAAAAAGGATGCTTCGTTTCCTCAAGGGCTAGCTTTATGTCACCTTTTTGAGTCCTATAGAAGCACAGAATCAACTGGGTTGGAAAAGAGCTTTGAGATTATCGAGTCCAACCTATGACCTAACACCATCTTGTACATCTCCATAGATGGCTTTTACCATGGAAAGTCATGGAAAGCATTATCTAAATTAAAGATATAGAGGTTTGCCAAATAGGTGCTTAGAAGGTCAAAGTGTTTCTTTAGCCATAATGGGCAGAGAGTAGATATGAGAGCCAGAGAGATCTTTGCAGAGGCATTTGCTACTTTGCTCTTGTTAACTTTTTTTGTAAAAAAGCTTACAACTTTTTTATAATGCACCAAATAGCCTCTTGTCTTCTCATTAACTTATATATATATATACTTAATATATATATAGTATACTATATATATATAGTAGTATACTATAATATACTTCTCATGTATATTCATACAATTGAAGTTATAATAATAGTATGGTATTGACGTCATATATGGTGTTCAATATTGTAGTGTTTACTGTAAAATCAAATATTAGTAATATAAAATTATAGTGTCAGAGGGGGCTTCAGACCTCTAAAGAGCTCATTTAGAGTGGGTTTTTAAATTTAATTTCTGGATGAGTATGTTAGCACAGAACGCTTGCTTAAAGGTGGTTACAATTCTTTTTTTGATCTGTACTAGACTTATGTATGCAGTTGGCCTGCTGTGTTTTGAAGCAGGTATGGTCTCCAAGATACTGTAATTTAAAAGACAGGTATTAGAAAGCCAAAAGAGGAGGTTTTTTACCACCTAAGGTAAAATTCTAATTTCTGAGTCATTCAGGGGTGCACTGATGATGGAAAAATGATGGGAAGGACATGAATAATCCACTGCTTTTCAGGAAGGACCTATTCTTGAGGCCAAAACCTCAGGAAAACAGAAGGCAAGTCTGACAGTATCAGCAGCATCTAACAGTGTCTGCATCATTGTGCCCTCCTACAAGTTAAAATCTTTCCAGAAACATTTATACCTATTCCTGCCCTTGGGGGTAGTGGGCTTCTGCTTAGCAGTTTCCTTGCATGGCTTCCTTCAGGACTTCTTTAGAGGTTGAACGTGATTTTTTGGTGTCAGAGATACAAGCTCACTGGATTTCTAGAAGAACAATTACAATCAGCAGGTTGTAGTGTTGATTTCTTACAACAATTAATCTGTCAGCAGTAGAAAGCTTGTCCGTTTTCCTTCTATTTTAGGTATGTCCAGGAAGTCTTTTTTGAGAATGTAGGTTTCTATTTTGATCTGAGAATATTCACCGAGTGGTTTTAAAATTGAAGTCTTTTCAGACAAGCTCTGTGCCAAATGGAAATCTTTTCCCCAGTTGTTCACTGCTGCTTTGGGAGCAAATTCAGCACAAGTCAGGTATAACGTGGGCAGCAGTTGTCTTTTCCAGTAGTTTTCTGCTCCTGGCTGGATTGCAGAGATCTGAGCCCAGACACACAGATGATAAGGAACTAGAACTGCTCTTTAATATTTTTCTCATCCTGCTATTGTGTTTTAATGCAATCAAGAAGTACAAGTTCTTTTATAAAGTCAAAATGTTATTAAAGTTTAGATCAAGAGTTTTGGTAGATGATGGAGGAATGGCTTGGGTAGGCATTGTAGCATAATGAGACCTCACAATTCATTATGCCATATGCTCTGTTCTCAAGGTGTAAGTTACTGAAGAATAATAAGAGTCCTTGTGCTGGTTTTAGGTTGTTTGTTTTGTTGCTGGTTGGTTGTTTTTTTTTTGGGGGGGAGGGGGTCGATCAAACAGTAAATGATAATTTTAATACCTGTTACCAGATTATGGCAGAATTTGTATTTGAATAATCTGTCAAAGTCCATGTGCGCATTTGCATTCAAGATACAGGATTTAAACCACAAAATTTAGTGCATTTGCTCAGGAAATAAGAAATATAAAATGACATGCAGTGTTTGACAATTAAGAGGATACTGTCAGAAAATTACACAATGATATTTTCAAAGGCAATAGGAAACATGATCCAAAACATTTTCCTCTTCTTGTAAAAAGACTGATCATCCTGGGTAGGAAACCATGTAAAAAGAATATTTGTATGAAGGAATTTGTCCACATAACCATATTTTACTTTTCCCCTGACAAGTTATTTGAAAATGACTATTTTAATGGCTGCTGAAAATCTATTGAAGATCTCTAAGACAATCAGCATTAACAAACTTGTCTCCTATGTACTTTTGTACATTGTCAAATACAATCTTAATATGCCACAGGCATTGTATATTTATTAAAAGTGACATTTTCCCATTTTCCTCCAAGCAGATGTCTCATATGTGCAAAGAAAACTAAGTTAGAGAACAAAGACTGTGTGTATTGCCTTAATGTTGTGCAGTTGCATTATTTCTGAATTTTATGAAAGTGAAGACCTGAAACAGTCTTCCAATTCCTACTTGTGTGGCAAATGTTTTTACTTAAAGTAACATGAACTGCCTGCATAATTCTTGCATAATTTTCAGACTGAGTACTTCATCTGTTTGTGTATGTGTAAGCATATACACATATGTATACTCACACATATATATGCATACAAACTTCCCATGTGCTTGACAATATTTTTTCCCCCAAAAGCCACACTTACTAATTAGAGAATGGATTAAGTTTATGTTGTAGACTATTTCTGGTTTTTATTATCAAGACCAGATGCAATGTACATTAGACTTGATCACTTTATTTTGGACCTTTGCTTTATAAATTTAATTTAATACAGATACTCTTTTTTGATCTACACTATGTAAAGTCTTAGGCATGCACAGGAGGAATTAGTGAGATTAGACTCTGTGAGCACTCTGCAGAGCCATAATTTGCATCACAATGCCTTATAAAGTCATAGTAGTGAGAATTTTGAGCATTAATTTAAGATGATGCATCATTCCATCAAGCAAAACTTTCTTGGACTTTGACCCAGAAAGTATTGCCAGCAGATTATGAATGGGAACAATTACTTCTGGAAAATCCATTCATCTGCCTGGGAAGAGTTTGCCAAAAGTGTGCATAGTCAGATTAGCCTCTTACATGAATGGTTAAGTGTAAACAAGGGACTTAATGCTAGTCTGTAGGTCATGCATCAGAGCTAAGCGGTTCAAATACAAGACCTTAATTTCTTTGCCTCTTTCCTTACTGATCTTATGTTGTGCTCACATCAGGTGTGTGTGTGTCCAAAGAATACTAGGAATGCTGATCAGTTTCTTATTTGGACATCTTCAAGTGAATAACATCAAAATTGATCAGAAATTTTAATTTCTCGGTAAAACGATGAGTAGTGCATAAGCACTTTGCAGAATAAAGAACTCTTTTAGTTTTCATATATTCATTTGAAATGATTTATTTACTTCAAAAGGATTATTCTTAATAGCTTTAAAAATGAAAGCCCAAAACTAGCCGGAATTGTTGGCTTAGGACCTACAATAGGGAATTAGTGGCTTCCCACTCACCACTAATGAGTGGATTTTTTGTAAGCTCTGTTTATTTATGAGCACTGTTGAATAAAAATTCTTGTTAAACAAGCCATTTTAGGGAACCTGCTCTGCTTGACATCAAAATATATTTAACAACCATATTAACAAAATGCTATTTGCCCAAGTGGCCACGTAACTTCATCTAACATGAAAAAAATGCAGCATGCTTAAAGAAGAAAAAAGCTTAGATTTTTAGTAACTGTAGACTTCAGAAAAATTACATCTTTTTCTTAGCATGGGGTACTTTTTGGGCAACCTAAGATACAAGTACATACTATCATGCACTTAAATTATGTATACAATATACTACATAAACATGCCATAAAATTCATATTTAAGGTATGTACAAGCTTAACAAAGTGATATGCTCATATTGAAGACCACATGCCTTAAGAGTATTAGAGGGGAAAATAAGATACAGGTTTTGGGGGAGCATAAGTGTTCCTCTGTAAAACCTTCCTCTATAAAACCAGTGTTACTCTTTTTTCATGAAGAAAATAAATTTGAGCAGATTAAAACTAACAGAGTCTGTATTTTAATATATGAAGACAGAAGTAATTTTTTGTTGCTGTTTCTTGGCTTCTAGGAACTGGCTAGTAACATTTTTACTGTAGGGTTTTCTTCCAGATCCCCTATTTTGATTATGTGTAAGAGAAGATTATTTAGCCAAGCTTAAAATTTTTTTTTGTTTTTCTTCTTCCACAACCTCAGGTTTTATTTAAAAATTTTTTTTGGTCATTGTCATGAAATTATTTTTTTTTTTCAGGTAATGTTTTCATCTTCTCAACTTCATGCTTTTTTGCCTTTTCATGTTTTACTGCTTTTACGTTTTTGATCACGATGTTCTCTTCCCCCATTTTTGTTCCTGCACTGTAACACTGGGATGTGCTGTTTCTGGCACACTGTGTCCCAAGGGGAGCATTTCTGGAGCTCCCTGGGCACGGATGCTCCAGGCTAAAGCTGGGGTTCCAGCAGCTGCAGGTGACCTTGGAGCAGCTGCAGGTGACCTCAATGAAGGCCAGACACTTTACTTGACCCTTTTGCAGAAGTGCTTGGGTGCTGGGCTGGGATTCTTAAGTAAGGGTTTGCTTGTGTCTTCTTTCTTTACATATCTAATAACTCCCAAAAACAAATTAATTTTCACAAGGAAGCAGAGCCATTCAGCTTTGGCCATCTGCTGCTGCTCAGCAGGGGAGTGATTCTGGTCGTGGAAGAGCGTACCAGAAAGGTCAACAAGTTTTAGTTCCTCAAATTACTCCATTGACAGATTGACCTGTAATCGTCTTCTTCCACTGTGACAAATTAAAACTCACTTACAGTGGGTAATGATTTGTTCCATTATATAAGATGGAGGTGGGATAATTTAGTGCATTCCTGTTCTGTGCTGGAATTGCCCATCAGATTAATTTGGGGAAAAAAATTGCACTGTGATAAAACGTAACATTAAGTGGACTGTACTCCAGCTCCTGCATCATCCATGTGGATGTCTCATTTTGCATTTCTGAAGCGATATATACAATATAAAAGTGTTCTCATTTTTGCTAAAATATGTATATGTATGCACACACAGAAGAGCTGATCCTTGGTTGTCTCTGACAAAGGTATCTCTTGGGGACATAAGGTTCCAGATCATTGCAAAAGATATTTAAAATAATTATATATATATAATAGAGTAGTAATGTATTATATATAAACTTTTAAAAAGTTTTAGTTAGTGCATGCCACCAAAAGTATTGAAAGGTTGCTGCCTGACAAGGAACATCAAGCTTGCCCGTGAAGTAATGTTGATTAAAATTACAGTGTTTGAAAAATAAATTATAGAAACATATGGAGAAGGAGCCATTTACATGCACTTGTGTGAGTATCTGCAAATATAGCACTTATTTTTTTTCCTTGTTTGTTCATTGGCAGGGTCCAGCTAAACTGCTCTGCGTCAGACTCCATCATTATGTCTGTCAGCTACACTGCCACATGGTTTTAGAATTCTCTATTACTTCAACAGTTAAGCAGAGCAAGCACATTACTGGTCAAATAATAATTTAAAAACCCCCCAAAAAATTTAATCTATGTATTTTCTGTATCCATGGCAATGAAGCTCAGTAAGGCAGGAAGACTCTATTACATCATCATTACTTACAGCTTGTGACTGCCTAACCAGTTGTGTTGCCTGGTACACACAGCATCAGCTCTATCTCCTAGCATCACTTTTTGCTAAATTTTACTGTGCTTTTTAGATAACAGTCATCTTCCTCAAATTTTATTTTTTGGATCTCAAGTGAAATGGTACTGGAAAGAAAAAAAAATTACAGAAACGATAAAAAAGTGTCTATCAAGTATGGAAATGATAGCTTCAGATCCTTTGAAATGTTGACCTTTCTGGATCTCCCTAGATGAGCAGATTTCCTTCTCCCCCTCAAAAAAGAAAATTTTTGTGTGTTATTAACACACTTTTAGATTCACTGAAATGTTAAAACCCCTGGATAGCCTGGATCATGAAGTAATTCTTACAGAGGCTCTGTGAGCTGAAAAAAAGCAGGAATTTCAGGATGAGTGGGGGAGATGACAGGTATTAGCCAGAGACAGTTCTGAAATATATTTTCTTCCACCTTCAGTACTGCTGGCATGAAGGATTTTGTTGTGTACTTATGCTTTGTTTTGTTTGAGGGGGTAGCACATTCATAATAAATGGGAAAATGATGGACCTTTTCCTTGCTTTTCCAGGGGCAGTGCACATGCTTCTTAATTTTTTTCTAGCCTTTTTTATAAACAGCAAAGGTATACTGTGTACTGGATTTATTCCAGTGGGTTATTGTGTTGTTTCAGTTTGTTTTAAAATCTGAACAGCATATAGATGGCAAAGCCATGATGCATCTGGAATGAAATACAATTCCTGTCTCCTTCACAAACATGCACCTACCTTTAAAAAGAAGAATGAACATTAAAGCAGTTGAAGGTAGAAGACACAAATGAGAACTGACTTTGTGTGAGTAGACCCACTTATGTAAATCTCTGAATCAGTCTTCAGAGAAAGTACTACTGTTGAATGCTATAATTTTTTTTTCATTCTTTCTGAATGAAGATCAGTGTGAGGAAGTGTCTAACTCCAGTTTCAGTCAAGAAAAAAATTATTCTATTTTAATTTTAAACAGAGTTATTAAAGTTAAATAGCACTCACATTTTGAAGTATATGTTTAAGGTTGGTCAAAGGCAAGGACCATTTATATTTCAGGTGTAACTGTTAGTCAAGCTCTGTAAGCAGCTCTTATGGTTGTAAATATTCTCTTGAGTGCCCTCCTACCTTGGTGCCATCAAATGACAAAGTCATCTAGGCTAGCTTCCTGCTCCAAGCAGTGCTTCTGCTCGTGCTACAGAGGCTCTGTGGTGGCTCAGTTGGCCAAACCTCAGACACCTCCAGGGTGCAGACTGCAGCTTCACTGGGCCGCCTGGCCCAGCACTGCTCCAGCGAAAATGTTCCTCCTGATGTCCTGATGTATTTCCCAGGCTGCAGTTTGCAGCTGTTTTACCACCCACTGTTATGTTATCTGCCAGGACCATCTCTGTAGCCTGTTTTCAAGTACTGCTATGTTGTCACTCAGCCAAGCTCAACAAGCCCAGCTCCCTCAGCCTCTCTGTGCTGGGTTGTGTGCTCCAGGCTGGTGACCAGCCTGGCAGCTGGACTTCTGCTGGAGAATCAGAGCTAGATAGAGTATTCTAGATATAGTGGCAAAAAAGAAGACAATAATATCTTTCCTCTTACTGTCTAATTACGTCTGCTTCTATTACAGGCTAATTGCATAGTGTTTGAGGAATGTTTGAGAAATATGGCAAGATACTTTTTCTAAAATAACGCTGTTTTTACAAGTTCTACAAAAAATAGGGTATGCTTTTAAGATGTCTTGCCAGCATAAACAGTACTACATGGATCTGAGAAATCAATGCATGAGTCTTCTTTATCAAAATCATAACACGTGAATTTAAGATGCAAGGCCTGTTTTTCTCAAATTTAAGATGAAGTTCTCTCTTGATTAAGCTGAAGAAGCAAAGCAACATGGAAAATGATTGTGGGCTGGTTTCATTTTTGCTTTCTGGCAGTGGACTCAGAAAGACGAATACCCACTACATACAAATCCTTTGCATTACTTTTTGAAGGGAGAACATCACAGGAAAGATATATGAGAGCAGAATGCCTCCCATCTCTCACAAAATACTTGTTGGTAATGTTCACAAAGATATTGAAGATGGTATGAGGGATTTACTTCACTTCTACTTTGGACATCCATTTTTATTTGTGTAATTAAGTGGGACTATTATTTAAAAATGTATTTTTAATTACTTGAAATTACACAAAAAAGGCAAATGTGGAGCTCACCTTAATTCCATACAGTGCATATTATAGTTTTTAAAAATATTAAGAAAACTGGTGCACCCAATTCCAAACTTTGTAAGTCATATGCAAGTTTATATATATAATTTGTATTTGAGCATAATCTCTTCTATAACTGCTTTTAACCTCTTATTTTATTTGTAGTTCTTTGTCCAGTTTGGCATTTGCAACAACTCACATTTTAATAAAAATATAAAAATATATTTTCTGTTTTGATTGTCCTTTTCTTTCAATACAACTTTAAAGGATATTGGTTTCCTTTAGAAATGTATTTGCTGTGCACAACCATATCAGAATTGGGGCTTGATGAAACACAGCTTGACATAAAGAGGCAGGCTCAAATATGCAAGTAATTAGAACACATTAGTTTAGAATTTGGTGTCCAAAATGCTTTTCTGTTGTTGTTGCTTGTTCGTTTGTTTGTTTGTTTCTCTTTTTTTGTTGTTATCATACCAAGAGGCCTCCTGAAAGAGTAGATTTTCATGTGATGTACCTTCAGTGACCAAAGAGATTCCATAGATGCTGTTCTCTTGGTACAAGATGTATGATAGCAGTGGCAGGCAGCCAATCTGGTAGAAAGCACAAGCAATTAGCGTAAGGAAACAAGTTCAACAGATTGACAGGTGCACAAGGATTTGTAAGTGCCCTGTTGGGATAGATGCAAAGGATGTGCTTGAAAGAGGGTATTTTTGTGCATAGATATTTTTTTTATAACACAATGTGTGGACATGCAAGGAGTTTTGTAGGGAAAATGACAACTGGGGATAAAAAGCCTCTGTTTCTGACAGGGGGAACACAAAACTTGATGCATTAACTGTGTATTGAATTATTTAGGGAGTGATGAATAGGAGCTAGACATAATAGTATAAAAATATAATAACATACTTGATGAGAGGAGGGTGGAACCAGAAACTCTACCTTACACTTTTTTACCCTTCTGGATTTGAAGCAAAAAAATGAAAAAATTCCAGGTTTCAGGGAAAAATTTTCCCCCATACATATAAACCCCATAATTTTCTGGAAGGGTGTTTTTTTTTTGTTTTGTTTTGTGTTTTTTTTTGTGTGTGTTTTTTGGGTTTGTTTTGTTTTGTTTTGTTTTTGTTTTTGTTTTTGTTTGGGTTGTTTTTTTTTGGTTGGTTTTTTTGTTACATTACTGAAATTTTATTATTTATTTGCCAGTATCCCTTCCTTCAAAGATTGTAACCAAAAACCTTATGTACAGAAATAAATAGCTTTCTATTTATTCTATATTTTTATTGTATTCATTCTATATTTTTTCTAATATATATAGAAATAAATGAATTACCAAGTATAATCAAGAGTTTGTTTAAAAAGAAGACTGAGTTTAGAGTAATACTGTGTAGAACAAACTGCAGGGCAAGGAAAAACCAGCCATAGGAAAGAGTTGGAGATTTAAGAGGTTTAAGAGGTTCTTCTACAATTTAAGTGTTGACGAATAAGAGGTGAAGGGTTAAATTAAAGTTGAATTTCTGGGTCGGGTGGATGAGGTGGAAGGTTCAGTAAAGAAAAATAACTATCTCATTTGCACAGAGAGACTAAAAGGTGGTTTGCAAGACAGGGATGGGATTAATTCATTGATAGGCATGGCTGATGGCATCTTTTGTTTAGAGTGCTGAGAGGGTTATTTCAGGGGCTTTTGTTCATTTTTTAATATCCTTCTTTTAATTAGAAGGACTTGTTTGGGTGGGAGCTAGGTGGATATGGGAGGCTGCTCCTGCTGGGGTAGGTGAGCAGAGATCTGCCAGAGGGAAGGTAGCAGCAGGATGCAGGGATCCTGCAGAGCACCAGGAGCATTGGGGAGGCAGTGGAAAGGAGTAGGGACCAATCTGCTGGTGACAAAAATGACAGAAAAAATTCTTTACAGGCAGAAGAGGCTGGGCACAGTTTGCTGCAACTCAGAAAGCCACTCAGTTGGCCAAAACTGGGCTCTGAAGCAAGAATCAACCTACGTTTGCTGCTGTGAGAATAATAACTTTGAAGCAGGCTCAGAAGTTGTCTCTCTCAATTATCTTGATGATTTCCAATGATTGAGGGCATCAGTGTCAAGCTGTTATTTCTTTCCAGAATGTAACTCTCAAATCAATATGTTGTACTAACACTTCCAACGCCAGTTGTGAAAATAAAATAATTTAAATATGTAGTCAGAAAATTGCATCTATCATCGCTTTCTCTGCCATACAAAATTACTCAAATTTTGAATGCTTGATATAGATTCTACCTGAGATGTAGCACTCCCTGTAGCTTTCAGGCTAATCTTCCCCTTCCCCTGCTCAGGAGACAGACAATGCAGCTCAGCTGGATGAATTTGAATATATCAGCCAAAAAATTAATATTGGAAGAGTATCTTCACATTCAAAGTTTGCATGCTTGCAATTCAATACCACCTACTGATATTTAAAAACATTTTATTTGTGTGTTTTAGTTTTGTGCTTGGGGTTTTTTTGGGAGGGTTTTTTGGTTTTTTTTGGTTTTTTTTTTTTAATATTGCCTTTTCAATTTATTCCATGAATTCTCAATTCTAGCCTTCTGTTTTTTGATTGACTGTTTTCAGAGGCCATGAAAAGTGCTGAGAAGTGCAGCTATCTCTAGATGCTGGGGAAAAACAAGTTAGAGAGTAACACAGCTTTTCATTTAAGAAGCAGCTCACACCTCTTGGAAAGGACCCACATTACAGTAACATGCTCCCAGGCTGTCTGTTAGCCAGCGAGGGTGTTTGCTTTGGGCTCAAGCACTGGCACTGCATTTGCACAGATGGGACAGCCTGGTAAAGTACACAGAGCATTGCCCAGCTCTCCTTCCACCAGAACCCACAGTGCAAGAGGATTGAGAGGATAATGCACCCTGAGCCCCACCCCACCTTAAAATGACACGGTTTCGGTGCTTCTTCATGCGTGGAAAAATGTTTTACTACACAGATTCAGTCAACCTACCTTTGGCTTTCTAAAGTTTTTCTCCTAGTGAGATTAAAAGCCTAGTAAGATCTTGCTTGGTTTTGAAACTGGTGGAAAATTGTCACATTCCAGCTGGAAATGAACCAAAGGCAAGCTACCTTTGTCATGTCAAGTTATCACAGCCACTGCCTAATAAAGGTTATTGACCTGAGCAGGATGACTCTGTTTTTAGCAAGCTGCTGGTGGGAGGGACAGATGAACCAAGTTTACCAAGGCAGGCGTGGGAGTTCTTATGTTGTGATTTTGGTTTGAGATTTTTTTGTTGATTTTTTCTTTTTCCCCAAAGGAAAGCAAGGGTTTATTTGTAAATGTTTATCTTCTAGGATAATGTGATGTTTACGTTCTTGGAATGCAAAACACTGCTATGCTGCCTGTTCTTTCCCTCCTTATCATTTCAGCATCTTTTTGAAAATATATGAATATACATGTCATGCAAATGAGGGTTTATAAGTCAATAAATAGTTGTATTTGCATTAGTGCGGATGCAAATTTTGAGGTCAAGTTACAATCATTAAAATAGTTTTATAAACATTTCTTTTTACCTTGACAAAAATAACTCATCTTTGAAGCAATTACTGTCATGCAAGCTACTCAACTATTTTGGACAACTTGTTTTTGCTTTGCAATGCTATTTGCTCTATCCAATGTAGCTAATCTGTGCAAATGCAATAGGAAAACAATTTGCTTGCTGGTAATCCTATTGTTCAGCAGGCCAGACCTCGTATGACATCTCTGTAACTGTGCTTGTGCAGTGTCTGTGTTAAGCAGGAGGTCCCTTACTAGCAGAAGCAAACATGAAGTGTATGTTACATGGCAAATGAATTCAGCTTGCATGAGCTTCTTGCTCCTTGGGGTGGAGCTGTGAAACAAAGAAGAAAAAGTAATTCTACAAATAAAGATGTGGACATCAGAGTTATGAGATAAATATCTGCCAGAATCTGGGGAGAGTAGGGTAATAGCCCAGTGTCAGTACTAGAGGTGTACACAGGCCTATGACTTTAATAATGATGTATGTCTGCTGTATATAGAAACATTTATGACCTCATGCTGTAATTTAGGTGTCCTTTATAAAAAAACTGGACACATTAGGCAAGGGTTTAAAGTGATTTGCTTGAACATATAATTTGGAGATCATCCCTGTGAAATATTGCAACAGCAGTGTCTTTGGAAGAAAAAATCAAACCAAACTGATAGCCTGGGGGGAAGCAGAAATTTTAAAATAAGACTATATGATCATCAGAGGGAATAAGCGGTGTAATAACTATTATAGAAACATAGGTGAAATCATAGCTACTGACTCACTGATTTTTCACTGCATATTAAATTATTCTTAATATAAATTTTAAAAAAAGATAGCAGTCACACAGGCAAGAGCCTCAGTGTTAGCTATTTCCTTTCAGAACATTTTCAAACACCAATTTACAAAGAAAACAACTTTTTGACCTTCAGGTTGCCTTTTGGCTGATATAAGTAGCTTAAAAGGACATTTTGCTTTCTTCCTCGTGCCGCAGTAGTGCCAATGACAGTTCTGTTGTATGAGGCCTCAGGAGGGTTAGATACAAACACATGACACCATAATGTTTGGCTGAGGAAGTTCTTGATTGTAGCCTGATAGCATAATGAACAACAGAAGGTGTCAAGTGTTATTACAGTTAATGGGCCTCAGTTTTCTTGTCATGAGCTTGAACTCATCTAATCTTCACAGCACAGCTTCCACCATGATAAGGCAGAAAGAACTGGCAGGACTGCCAAAAACCTGGGCTTTGGGTTTTATTGTTTTTTCCTCCCTTACCCACATCCCCCCCCATCTCCAGATGGAGAGGGATAGGTAAGTGGGAGCATATCAGAATAACAAAGCGTGTAGAAAGAATTACTAGACTAGAGAAAAACATCAGCAGAAGGCAAAGGCAGCCTTCCAGTACAGCTCATGTCACACCGTGTATGGACTATCCTGTTTATAGCAAATGAAGATTTGAAGCCAGCAGCAGCTGAAAATGTGACTGCAAGCATCAAGCCAGTGGTAGCTAACGAAATATTACTGTGCAGATAGCCAGATTCCTGGGACTTAAATATTCTTGCTAACCTAGGATGCAACTGGTATCTAAAACCAGAGGTAAGGCGTGAAGGGCACAAAAAGACACTCATGCAAGACTGGTGTCTGGCAGCAAAGAACAGGTCACAGATTCAAATGCACAGGTGACTGGTTCAGCACCTACCTAGCAGTATGGATTGAGACAAGATAAACAAGATAAGGCAATAAAATCATCGAAGACAATTTACCAAGACAGATTCAGTCAGAAAACTATCACAAAAATAAGAAAAATAAAAAAAAAAACGGAATAAAGCAAACTTTATTTATCAATGAAAAAAAAAATCAGTATTTCAGTAAAAGTAACACAAAAAATAAGAATTATGTCCTTTATGAAGACAATTAATGTAGAGGACAGAAGCCTTCTAGCATTAAGTAATGCTTTGCTGTTCATTAGTCTGAGTGGTTTATGCAACTGGTATTTACCATTTTTGTTATATCTAAATACGAATAAAAAGGGAATTAATAAAGAGATTTGAAATAGAACAATAACCCAACATCATGTAGTTTTATAAGCTTCAGATAGCTACTTGAGTGGAAAAGACTGCCTCTGAAAATTTTGCTTTCAGCATGCTGCCAGAAGTAAGGTCAGTTTTACTACTGTGTCTCCTTATTGTGTGTGGCCAGAGGTACTGGCCAGCACTTAATGACAGCGATGAGAGATTTATAGCTGAGACATAAATACAGTGAGTAGCAGAAAGGTTATATATAATGGAAGTACAAGTCATGTTCCTCTACATCCATAATTCTGAGAGAATAAATACTAAACTGTTTTCCTCAGGGAACAATTTGAATTATTCGTATGGCCTGGTAGTGAGGATAGCTACTTGCTCTAAGGCTTGAGGCTTGGCAAAAATGATGCATGAAAATGAAAATCAAAGCAGGGCTGTATCTAGAAGGCAATCATGAAATGAAGAACCTCACCCAGGAAAAAATCATGGGTGAATTGCAAAAAGGTCTAAAACCCTCTACAGGCATTGCATCCAACCAGCATGGTTTTTTCTCCTTGTAGAGAGAAAGAATCATCACAGGAGCTCCCTCAGTGTCAGGGAAGACATCTGTAGAGCTTTCCCTCTTGTCAAGCTCTTTATTAACTGAATTCAACCTGAGTTTGCAAATAGTTTACTATTTTCTTTAAAAATCAAATAATAAAAAAACATCCTTCACAAAACAAACAGCTATCTTTCCTAGCCTTAGGCACAGCTGAACAGCTGTGAAGGAGCATTATAGCAATTGCTGTGCCAGTCACGGCAGAGGAACAGAGCCTTTCACAGGTGGCTCTCATTTTCTGGGCTGCTGACTTGCGACCTCACTGTTTGATTTGCAGAAGCACTGAGTACTTGCAGCTGCAGCTGGAGTTAATAGTAGCTGGGCTTTGAACATGGAAGAGCATCATGAAACAAGTCTTCTGAAAAGCAGTTTTCAGCACTTTCAGGCTAAGTATCCAAAATTAGTAAGTGTGTGGTGGTTTTTGGTTTTTCTTTTTTTTTTAATTTTTTGTTCTCTAGGCCTTTTTTAAATAAGTTTTTTTTTTTTTTTGCTGTGTGTATGCTGTGAAAACAAATTTATTAAAATGTGTTATGCATGTAGATGCTGTAATAATCAACTTATAGAGGAATCACAAAATAAATTAATTGCTTTTAGTGTGAACTCATGTTGAGTTAACAGAAAGAGTTCATGGAAGTAGAATATGGTAGGGCTGTGTGCTGAATCAAGTAGGATAGAACAAAGAGTAGTTATCATCTTCTCTGCATCTTGCTCTCAGAATTGCAAGAAATGGTTTAAATATGAGCTGGGGGCTGTAAGGTCAGGCACAGGCTCTCCATGTTGTGTAACTCACTTCACTTCCATTACTACTGCCTTATTGTGGTGTAAATCAGAAGGAGTGAATCTTGAAGGAAAGAAGCCCTTCATCACAGTGCAGAGAGAGGTCTTGTACTGTCATGGGCCCTAACATAGTCTGTAAGT
Source organism: Peucedramus taeniatus (assembly GCA_013400575.1). NCBI lineage: Eukaryota > Metazoa > Chordata > Aves > Passeriformes > Fringillidae > Peucedramus > Peucedramus taeniatus. Next base: position 131,575 of record WBNO01023376.1, read on the forward strand.
GCACACAGGATGTTCTGAGCAATGAGTTCTCATGCAAGGGGCCTGTGGTAGCCCCAGGTGAGCAGCACAGTCAAAGACTTGAGCTTCAAAAGTCAGTGTTAGCTTATAAATAACAGTACTGTAAGTATATAAAACATGGCATAATGGTGTTCCATAGCTTCTGTAGTTACTGATGTTTTTGCTGTATTATTGGGACAGTGTAGGGACAGAGATACATCAAAGAATCATTGATGTGCTAGTTGAATTAGGTCACCTCCAGTGACAGGAGGGGAAACAGGAACTGCTGGGTTTCTCTGCTTCTTGAAATGTTAGAGAGGAAACAGTGGCCTAGGAAAGCACTGGAATCCTTAAAGGATAAGGAATCCCTAAAGTTTTGCACTTTTATTTTTCTGCATAGCTGAGGCTGATGTGAGATTTGCTGCAGCTGATTCTGATTAGTATCCATGTATTTAATTGCAGTCTGCCTGCTTATGATTGATTGTGCTTAGGATGTTATGGTAGTTTTGCATTGCAATTAACTTAGAAACTGGAAGGTAAGTTTTGATGTATTTGCTTGTACTGATTTAAGATTTCCCCTGGCTGTCGGAAATTACCATCGTCATTATAGTAAGAATGGGATGTGTGCCTGTGGTTCCACTTTTCCTTTTCTTAACCCATGAGGACTGAGTTGCTGATAAGAGCAGGTTTCTGTAGGAAGCCAGACTGTTAATGGGAAGACCTAAAAAGCACCTTCTTGTCTTGCTCCCCTGGGCATTTGCCAAGGGTCAGCTTGGGGCAGAGCAGCCATGTCTGGTTCTTTTGCTGGTACCCAAGTGCCAGACTCCAGTGTGGAATTTTGAGGCTCTTGTCTGCTCTCCCTTACCTGCTTATGAAGCTCTGTTATCCTGCTGAGGAGGGCTTGGGCTGCTGGTGGATGAAAAGCAGGACATGAGCTGGCAATGTGTGCTTGCAGCCCAGAAAGCCAGTGGTGTCCTGAGCTGCATCCAAACCACTGTGACCAGCAGGGCCTGGGAGGGGATGCTGCTCTGCTCTGGTGAGACCCCACCTGGAACACTGCATCCAGCTCTGAGGTCCCAGAGGATGGATATCAAGCTGTTGGAGTCAATCCAGAGAAGGGCCACCAAGTTGATGGAGCACCTCTCCAATAAGGAAAGGCTGAGACAATTGGATTTGCTTAGCCTGGAAAAGACAAGGCTTCAAGGTGACCTAGTTGTGGCCTTCCAGTGCTTAAAGTGGGCTTATAAGAGAGCTGGAGAGGGACTTTTTATGAAAGCATGTAGTGACAAGACAAGGGAGAATAACTTCAAACTGGAAGAGAATAGGTTTAGATTAGATATTAGGAAAAATAATCTTTACTGTGAGGGGGGTGAGGCACTGGAACACTTAGATCAGAGAAGCTGCAGATGCTCCATCCCTGGAAGTATCCAAGGCCAGGTTGGATGGGATTCTAAACTGGGTAAAGGTCTCCCTACCCACAACAGGGAGATTAGGATTACATGGTCTTTAAGGTCCCTTCCAATCCAAAACATTCTATGATTATACAGTACTGTGGTGTCAGTCTGCAGATGGATGCAGTGCCCTTTTTAGCTCCATACACCTTTTCAATGTAAAAGTCACTGTAGGTTTAGTGCTCCTATGAACCCAGTGCATGATAAAATACAATGCCTAGAGAATATTTACTAAAGCAGAACAATTTTTCATGTTACTGACAAAACAGTGCAAATATTGAACATCAGCAGGATTTTGCAGTTTAAGAAGTCAAATTCATTGTTGTCTATTACACAATACATAAAGCAAAAGGAGTATGAAAGCATGCATGGATATCTTTATACCAGTGAAGAAAACTATTTTCAACATTGGCTCTGTGTGTCTCCAAAAAGATAGTCAGCTTTTTTAATTAGCAACAAACTGAGTATGCTTCAGCAATTTTCTGCAGAGCCCATCATAAACCCTGGAAAATGGTTTTGGAGTCCTCCTACCACTCAGTTTTCAAACACAGGATTTTTGCTTCCCTGAATTTCAGCTTTGAAATGATTCCAAGCATCACCCCATGCAGCAGGATGACAATACCTGGAAACTGGGACAGCAGAGTCACAAGAAAGATTGCATGCTTTCAGTAGAGTACAAATGAAGGAGACTTTCTAACTCCTAGTAATAATAATAATACTATCTCAGATGGGAGAATAAATTCCGCCAGCTTTTTACTTTGCTAAGCTGTGTGCTCTGAAATGAGTCATCATCAATTCATTTGGGTTGACCCAGTTCGACTTAAAGTAGAGCTTCATCTGCCCTGATCTGATCAGAAGCTACACAGCTTGTTGGTAGCTATAATGGTTGTGGAAAGGAAACTACATATAGTGATTAACAAAAATATTTTATTACACCTACAGCCTTGCTCAGGAATGTGTACAATACTGTCAGCATATGGCATTTTTTTATATGCTGGTTTTTCAAATATAAAGAATCCTTGTCACGCTCTTCCTGTAAAATTTCTTAAATTCTTGGCTGCTCTTATTCCTGTTGTCTCTTCTTTCTGTTCATGGTTGTGCCTGAGAGACTTTTTGTCCTTGCCAAATCTGTCAAGGCTTGAAGGTCAGTCACTGGCAAGCTGAGCTTCATGGTTTTCACTCATTTCAGCCCTGATCTGTACTCAGAGCAATTACAGATTGGTGTCCTGTGGCATTGCAGCGGTGTTTCTCTGTATCTGCCTGTAGTGCTTTTCGCAGGCAGCTGGGATGCAATGAGGAAAGGAGCTTTTTAATACCATGGTGTATCTTTACAGATCTGAAATGTCTTCCTTCACCTTTTTGTTACTGTTGCGTGCATAAGCTGGTTTGCTGTGGGCTATAAACTGGATGGTGAAACAATACTGCTGCCTGCTCCTTTAGTGGGAAATCTTACTTCTGCTTTCACTGTCTCTTATCCCAATTTGCCTGGGTAATATTTTCTGAAAGCTGCATACACTTTGCCATTAAACTGGTTCCAGCGTGGGAAAAATGTGAGACATTCAAGTTACACTCATGATGTAAACTCTGCAAGTCCTTGACAGGTAAATTGGAGAGAACTGAAAGGACTTTGAGAGGCTGTGTTTTCCATATAGCCATCCAAATACAAGTGGATCGATGGTAACTGTCACTTCTTAGAAGCCTTTGCCTCACCTATTCTTAAAAATCTCCTGTGATGGCGATTCAATTCCTTTCCTAGTCATGCATTCCAGCTTGCAGTGTTGGGCACAGGAAACATTTTCTACCTTAAATTTGTGATGTAAGCCCATACTTTACAGCTAGAAGATGAGGAGAAAATGATACCTTAAGCTGCTTTAATTTGCCACTTAGATTCTTGATGACTCTGAATGATTGCCAGTTTTCACTTTCCAGGGCAAACTGTCCCAAATCATTTAACCCTTCTTACAAGCTATACTTTCTAGTCTTTTACTTGGCCCCATTATTTACCCCATGGTTAACTGTGAGCCTTGATATTTCTTTAGTTTTAGTAGTCACAACTTACCTGGCTAATTCCACACAGGGCAAAAGCACTTTTTCTGATTGTCTTATGAACAATACTCTTTCCTTTAAATTATTTGTATGGTGTTTGTTTTATTTAATTAGGCATAAAATGCATTATCAGCTGAGATCAGCACCTGCCTCCTTCCCCATTGTTTGTTTGTTTGTTTTCTTCATGGCATAATAATTCATCGTATGTCTATAGATCTGGAAGTGTAAAATTTGCTTTTGTTCTTACTGAATTAAAATAGAGGTCCATGATTTCAGTAGGAGCCCCTAGAAGGTTAGCCAAACTAAGCAAGTTGGTGAGGATGACAACTGTATATTTTTTTCCCTTTTTTTCCCTTTTCCTAAATAAAACAATTGAAAAATGTGCTAGTTTTCAATTAGTTGGATATTGTTTGTGTTAGGCTTATGTGCTATTTTTAACCTATTAAAGATGAAGTATCAGAAAATCAACTGAAAATTTATTTGACTGGAGCCTGTACTTCAGGTAAAGGCTTAGGAAAAGCTCTGCTGTCAGAGGGTTTCCCAGTGAAACAAATGGCATTCATAGACCTGTAAGAGTGGATGTGTATTTTTGATGTGCTTATGGTAATAGGCAGAGAATATACTTCTCAGTTCTTCCTGAAATCCAGTCATGCCCTTCATGTGAGAAGATGTATCTGTTCATCTGCTACTTGAAACAGTGCATGCACAGTGGCTGTATTTTTTCAGACCAGAAATCATCTCTGTTAACCACTCACAAACTAAATCTTTTGTGGCATTTTTAAATTTTGAAACTCACTAGCGAAGCCCTGTCTCTGAGTTGCTGCATATTGTCAGTTACTCAGTGACATTTGGGATATGGTATTCAAGGATTCATCTCCAAATGCTGACTTTAAGCTGTCAGCACTGAGATCTTACTGAACTGCAAAGTATTTGCAGTTCAGACTAGCAATTTATGGAACACTTAAAAAAACAGCTTGATAATCTGTCTTTCAAAATAGTGGATCTTCATTTTTCTTGATAGATCTTTTCTTCTATAGAATGTAACTCCATATATGTCAGTGACACTGTTAAAAATTACATTAGAAGTTTTTTTTGCTGTTTTGGGTTGTTTTCATCTAGAAGATGAACTATGAGCAACAATTTGTTGCCATTTGCTAAATGACATCTTTAATTCCATTGAGCCCCTACATAAGCAAAGAAAGAAGATACAAAAGACCTTGAAGCTTTTTATGTGTATAATTTTCATTAGTGATTTTACTTGTGATGATTCCTATGTACTACATGAGGTTTTAAAATCACATTTAAAATCCTGGTCTGGAGTGAGACAATTTAGCTCTTAAATCATGTTGTGGTGCAATGTTGTACTTGGAAAACAAACTAGCACTGATTCTAAAACAATGCCAGCAAATAAACGGTGGGGAAATGTTCGCTTAGCTAACATTGCCCAGAATGAACTAGATGTGGAAAGCTGCAAACTCAAGGGAAAAAAAAATAAATTTAGGGGCATCTTGCAGATGGTAATTTATGCAAGGCTAAATTAAGCCTATGCAGTAAACTATGGGTAGAACGTAGTACGTTTCTCCAGAAGATCCATAAGAATACATAATCCACTCTGGTTTCCAGTGGAAAATTAAAAATTCCATTTTAATGTCCCTGTTTCAGAAATTAGCTGCTGCCCCTCCACTCCTTTAGCCTTGGCATGACTTGCTGCCTGGTGTGCTCACAAGCAGAATTTGTCTTCCCTCCCTCTGCTCCTTCATACAAGCTGAGGTCTAGCCTGTGGATGAAGTCTTGCTCCTTGGCTGCACGTGATCCAGGACAGGCATGATCCAGCCTGTATAGTCCAGGCAAAAGAGTTCAGCCCCACTGTGTAAAGTCTGGCAGCTGACATGTAACCTTACAAAGATAAAAGATGCCTCTTCCACCCACAAAAGCAGAGCAGCTTTTGGAATGAAATAAACCCAAAGTCATTGCCTACCTGTTTGTCCTAAGAAGCAGAAATCCTACCTTAGTTAGATCTATCATGATGGGCAATCAGTGTTATTTATAAATAGAAATGTGGTACTAATGGAAACTTAGACATGAAACATAAAGTTCTGATCAGTCTTTTTTTTCTGCCATGCTAATTCCTTGAATAAACTTTTAATTTAACGTATGTTTAAGAACTGGGTTATGCAGAGTAAAGAAAAATTTTGCTTTATGAAAATAAGTGGAAGTAATGAAGTAAAATATTTTAAAATAGCTCTGACAAAAGCTTTAAATTGTATTGCAGAGATGGGTGGAAAAAAAAAGACAAAACACAGATTTGTCTCATGCTTACTTATGTATATATGAAATAGGGCTCCTTTTATTCTGAGTGACAGTTTAGAATTTATCTATTTCAAAACTTCTGTTGATGATAGAAATCAGCTGAATATAAAATTTGTTAAAACTCATTATTCTGTGATAAACTAGAGAGTTTAAGAGTTCTGGAGAGTGGATGATATTGATGGGCTTTATTTTGTTTTCCATTTGTTCAAATAGCAATGTTGATTGCTTAATTATCTTTGATTTCCTGTGAGAGATAAAAAGCAAATGTCTCTTCAGCACACGTGGCTTTCACATAATATTAAGATGTCATTGTCTTCTAGCAGCCAGCCTGTAAGCCCAGTAAATTTTTGTTGATAGGTAAAAGGTAAGCTGCAGAAGTGAATAGACAAAAGCTTTAAGGCATCTAGAGGTGCAGCCTGGATGATAAACTGATAGGATCCAACCAGCTACTTAGACTGGTTAGAAATGAGTGGGAGAAAAGAGCTGTACACACACTTTTGACTTTTGCATATGAAAGAACCGATTGCCTTTGAGGCATAGAAAGAAAAATGCAGTATGTATGGTAATTGTTAAATAGCTGCTTTCTCCTCAGCTTGTCTTTATGTGGATTGTAGACAAGAAATGAGATTTGGGTAGTTCCTGTCTTCTGTAGAAGGTCTACAATTGCCCCAGTGCTGCTGGCACCCTGAAGTTCCCTATTATCATCACATCTGGTCTCATCAAGAGCCAGTGATAAGCTACACACAGTTCTTCTGCTAAAATATCCGGGTTAAAAAAAAATAAGAATTTACAGTGATACAAACTGTAAAGTTCAGCTACAGATACATTCCTTGCTGCTGCATAAAGCCAAACAGCCACCAAAAGGGAAGTCAAAAACTCAGGCTTTCATTGCAGCAAGGATTTGTTTAGTAACTAGTCCAGCACAGCATTTAGTGTAGTAAAGAAACACTTGCATGGGTATTGGAAGGGAAAATCTCTATGAGACCAGCCAAATTGTCTTCCACATCAGGCAGAAATAGGAGTGTTGAAGTGAAAGATGAGTCCTATATAATAGTTTAAAGGAGAGCTAGGCCAGAGAAGCTTGCAGATGGCACAAGGGAAGGATGTATGTTTTGTGATCTTGATTGCTGTTAGGAGGGACCAGTAAATCAACAGAAAGAAGTTTTACAAAAGAATATGAAAAGTTCTTTTTTTTTTTTTTAAAGTTGCTTTTAGTGTCTGTATTTTTCCTTTTCTCCAGAAATTGCTATTTAAGTTTGCCATTGGTGTTTAAGTACTCAGCAACGGGCTAACTTGATTCTAACTGTAGCATTATATTTTTTCTAAATATAAATAAATATGTATTACAGCAAATATAAAAAGCAAACCATTTTTGCTTCTAAACAATTTGTATTTCTATCAGATCTGAGTGATCTAATTATAGAAACACAGGCTGCTCTGTACTGACATGCTGGAAAAATATGAACAATTCTTTTCCTCTTTCTTCTGATTCCTTTAATCTCAGTGTTTTCAAGAATCAGTTCTGAGCATGCTCTCATTTCATTTTTACATAAATGGAGCATACTTATCATTATTTAGAGATTTGGGTCCCTTAAAATAAGTTGTTAAGCAACTTTAAAGCCTACATTCTCAAAATTTCAGGAGAGAACTAGACATGTGAATCACTTTGACATTTTTTGAAAATATTGCTTCAATCCTCTCTTTCATCTTGTAATTTTAAAGGATTAAAGGCTTGACTGTCCTTTTAAGTCACAAGCCAGCATTATCACTGGGCGTAATGACACTGTATTTCAAGGCACATAGAGCTGTCTATCTTTAGAAGACTTCTGAGAGCTTGCTTGTAAACTAGGTAGATGTAAAGATCATCCTGAGGATGGGAGTGGCTGTGGAGACATAGGCAACTCCAGGAGTGGTGGTTTGCAGAGGTGCACTGTTACAGCTGCTTGGATGGTTTCTCAGCTGTAGTAGCAGATAAACAGAGAACCTCCAACTCTTTGGGAAGAGTGCAAGGGAGGAGATAGCTTCAGGGCTTGCTTGGTCTGAGGTGCTGCTATAAATACATTCTGATAACAGGAAAAACCTGTTGGTTGGCTAAAAGCACTTAGTTTGGCAATCAAAATGAGGTGACAACAAACATCTGTATATACCAGGTGAAAAAGAGCACTCAAAAATAACTTGTTTTTTTTTTCCCCTCAGAGCTACTTAGTATATGCACTTAAGTACAAAGCAGTACCAGTACTACTCATACTAGTGCTAAAGTAGTATTCTCCTCAAAGTAGTATTGATTTTTATACATCTCTCACTAGTTCCTAACATTGTATGTGATGGAATGCTTTAGTTATATCTCATCCTTGCCCTTTGCTTTCTCAGAATTAGTTGTGGTATAGATGGATATCTTTTTGGATGCAAGAGCATCTTTAGTTACAAAATGAGGCAGAGGTCTGTTAAAGAAAGCTATTTATCCAGTCATGTATTGGCAACAGTTCTTCTCAAGCACCTTGCTGCAAGACCCTCCAGTGCAGTGTATCTTGCTTTCTCTATGCATCATCTTACTTGGATTAAAGTGTCCAGGTGTCACTTGCAGTGCCCTTGATTTTTACAGTTGCCTGGTTAACCTCTTATTTTTTTAAAGATCCTCAGACTGCCCTTCTTCTTCCTGGCCTGTTGTCACCTCCTTCTCTCTAGCTTCTGTGCTTGTCCCATCCTGCTCAGCTGCTGGTGCTCTGCACCTTGCCAAACATACAGAATGCAGCATCGAGTCCTCCCATACGCTGCTTTTCCACAGCTGGCCTTCCAGATATAGCTTTGACTTACAGCAAAACAAATTTGCAGAGAAAGCATTTAGCTTCCTTGATTAAGTCTATATCCCAAAGAATTTTTGTAAAGCAAATAATTTCTCCTCTCTACACTGATAGATTTTATTGAAGAGCAAGAGATTATTATACTTCAAATGACAGGTAGAATTTCACCTCACAAACTAAATCTCATCATAAATGCTTGAATTTCAAATCTTCATATTGCTTATGATGCACTGAGGGAGTCATAAGCTGGTGTGTTGTCTGCTACAGCTCTATACAGAACATAAAGGAACCTGTAAAAACACCATATGATGTTATTATGCAACATACAACCATTAGATTTCATTAAACTCTGGCTGGTAGATTGGTCTCTAAAAATAAATCTGTTCTGGCCTATGGACATTAACAAATTGTGACAAAATGCCTCCTGGTTTCATCTTTGATAAGATAAATGAAAGGAGATCTTTAAACTTATTAGGCATGACTGTCTACTCTGGCCTGTATAGGTTTCCTTCACTTAGTAAGTTTATAGGTTGGATTAGTGAGGATGGTCATAATTGTTGCATCTTGTCCACAAAAAGGATGATTAATGTCCCTGCTTTCAACTGCTACGCTGGAGAAAGAGTAAACAATCAAAAACATTGGATAGGTAACATTGCAGGAGAGCTGATTTCTTCTTAAGAACAGTCTTTGTTTTTAGGAGTCTTTCTGGAGGAAAGACTCTTAAAATCTAGTGGAGAATCTCATTTTCATTTTTCTGATCCCTTCCTGCTTAAGAAAGACAAATTCTTCCAGGAGCCTTTTGAGATTAAAGTCACAGACTCAAAAAACCTGCTCATGTCTTGATGTTCTTTTCATTCTACTCAATTTTTTTTGAATGCTGCATGCTTATGATGCAGATAGGGAAACACAAAACATCCAGTGTCTTGTTTCTGCCAGGGAGGGATTCTTTATGTGATTGAAATTGCTGAATCTTACTAGAGCTTTAATTTTTCCTTGCTTACTTATTATTTATTTATTTAAACAATAGGGTAAGGAAGTAGCAAATCTTGGCAGAAAGATTCCAAACCATATTTTTATTTATTTTTTTAAATCTTGATGGTCTTTTCTCTATAGCTTATACTAACTTACCTTGAAGTTAGATAGTTTTGGCTGTCAGTTCATTTCAGGCTGTCTCACTAATTTAAAGTAATAAATTTTAAACTTAAAAGAAACTAGTTGTGTTTTGAAGTTGGGATCTCAGAATAATTAGCAGCAATTTACTTGTATTCTTAATTCAGAGTGCTGAGCTACCACCTCTAATTGTATTCCTGCTTTGTGTACATTATCGTGGGATATTGGGTATAATGACAGTAGAAAAGAAGGATTTGAGTTTCACAAGATAGGCTGAACAAACATCTGTAATTCTCAACTGTAGGAACTTTTTTATAGTTTTTTCTTAACTGAGCATTAAGACCTTTACTTCAAGAGTGTACTCAGTTCTGGTTTATGCATCCAGCAAATAAGCTGGAAAGGATTCAAAGGGAAAATAATGAGTGATGTGACATTTGGAAAAATAATCTTAGCATAAGAGAGAGTCTGTTTTATTAGAGTTGCTTCAGAAATGTCCTGATCACAGCCTGGGGCAGGATTTTGTTGGGGAATGTTGTGCAGGGTAGAATTGGCTGTAAACAAGCAGGAAAGAAACTGACTTGTCAGAACACCAGCTGCCTCCTCAGTGACTGTCTTTAACTTATAGGCAGGTCTTTAATTTGATAGGAAGCTCCCAACTTTAACAAAATCCAGTAATAAAATTTTGTTGTGTTGTTTTGATAGGAGTCAGAGGAATTATAGGCTACAGAGAGCATAAGCACATAGCAGGCATGTAGCATTAAACAGTACATTTCTACCCACTGAAAGATTAAAACAGAAGCACAAGTGACTGTTGAAATTGAGAAGCATTCTCTAAGATGTCTGTCAATTGACTTCATAACCGAAGTGCCATTGTGAAGAAATTGGCCTTTTACAATAATTTTTTAGTAAATATACCCTTTGCAAAGGGTATATTCATGTAGCAATGTCACAAATTTGGCTTAATTATTAGCAAAATAGAAACAACCTAAAGTTTCTTAAAAAGCCAAAACACGGCAAGAACAGCAATCCAAAACTCAACCTCCAGCAAATTAATTATGTGTAACAGAACATCCAGTTTTTTGTCTGGAAAACACTGCAGAAACCTAATTTGATGCTTAATTGATAGATATTTCTGGTTGTATTCAGTCGTCTTGGCCTACTGCAGAGGAAGATGGTTTTTTTATTTGTTAGCCATGGAGAAACAGCCCAGCTTCAAGACTGCTTACTGAACTTTTATCTCATATATCATGAACACGATCATTTGTGCATTTCTGATCAACTGTTCCTGAATAAACAGAGAGATGATACCACTAGAGTCAAATACCCACAGTCAAGGAGTTTCAGCTATTCAAAAAGCTGTGTATGAGAAATAAGGCCCTGTCACATCAGAAATTAATCAGAGGCTTGTGACACCTGGATAAAAAGCTACAAAAATGCTCTCCAGGCCCTTTTTTGTCTGTTTAGGCAAACTGTGTACTTTTCCCCTCTTGGAATGTGGTCAAAAAACTTTCAGAAACATCTTAGAAGTGGGCTGCTATGAGGTGGGGGAGGAAGGAGGGCAGGTGGCTGCTGCAGCAAACACATGCTGTTATTACCTGTAGGAGCTTTGCCCTGTTCCCCACCTGTGAGCCCAGGGATGTCATGGGGATGCTGCTTTGGGAATGGTACATGATTCTTGGCTGCAGGATGGCACCACAGCTGTCACAGTTTGGCTGGGGAGCCTGAGCTGGTGATGTGAGAAACAGAAATGAAAAAAAATAATGCAGATGGCTTTTATCTACAGCAATGAAAACATCTTAAGTTTGTCCACTGTTTCCATGGTGACCATGCCATCATATAGTCTCCCTGGGTAACAGGCAGGAGGTGGAGAATGCTCAGAGTCTTGAAATATATAAACCAGCATATTCTTATGAGAAATTGTTTTGCTCAAAAAGCAAATAGATGAGGCTGTTTTTTGTAGAACTGCATCTGTGCTTGCACTTGTGCAATCTCAGAATGACACTGGCTCTGTTGATGGGGCTGTCAGCTATTCAAAAAGCTGTGTATGAGAAGTAAGCCCCTGTCGCATCAGGGGGAATTATTCAGAGGCTTGTGAGACTTGGATAAAAAGCTAATCTGCACATTACATCCCTTCAGGTTTTGGTGTAGTCAGTGCATATCCTGAAACTGGGTGACTGTGAGCCACCTGCACTGGAGGGCATCTCTGCACTTTTTGTTGATGGTGTATACTCAAAAGATACCCAACTCTTTCATGCTGATCATTATTCTATAATGATAATTATTCTATAGTATCGTTTGCTTCAGTTTTGTGTTTCAAAGAAAGAAAAGAAAGTGGAAAACAAGTTAAAAAAAAGTGGGGGGGGGAACACAGAAAAAAAACAAGGAAAAACGGTGTTTTCTACTGACAGGACTAGACCAGCAGGGGAGCACTGCCTAGGTGCTGGCTGCTGCACTCTGAGCTCTGGAGGTGATCCTTCTGCTCCAGAAGGACAGGCTGCACACTCTACACCCATCAGGGGAAGGGGTGCAACTAGGAAATCTCTGGGGGAGCCTGGTGAGAGAGAAATGGAGGAGCAGTCACGCATGGCAAACAAGGAGCTTTGCTCACAGGAGCGGGCCAGAACAAGCTGGACTTGGAGGTTTTCACCTTGGGGACCCAAAATCGGCTTCAGCCACTTTACGGTGTGACCCTGTTGTCTCAATTCCTTTGCAATCCCCTCTCTTTGTCCCTTTCTTCTTGCAGTTAGAGGTGGGAGGGGTGAGGGGTATGACTAAACTTTATGGCATCAGATTTTTTAGTTTGTTCTTGCTCTACTTGACTTTGGTTACCCTCTGTCCTGACTTGCCCTTGCAGGTGGCAGCTCAGGTGGCCCAGTTCCTGTGCACAAAGCATTCCTATTCAGCTGGGAACATAGAAGGACACTCTGGGAATGTGTGAAAGGCTGGTTTTAATTTACATGAAATGATATTATACATACATAAATATGCTGTACATATTTATCATCTGCATCTGCAAGACTCATCTGTACTGTATCTAATAGATTCTTTTCAGAACTGGTAAATTTTTGCCTTTTAAAGGCAAACTCAAAGGAAATGCTACACTTGTGCTTCCTGCAAAGCTAAGGCAAACAAAGGTGACATGGGAATTTGCAGCTCCAGGAACTCAAGTGCCATGGACCCAGTGGCCAATGTTGACTGAGGCTGAAACACTTTGACCTTCTGTTACTCCAAAAATCCTGTTATGGGTGAGGAGGATGCATGTAACTAATCAAATAAGCATACCATTTATATTTCTAAAGCCAACCATTTATTTGTAATATAATGGAAAGATTATGAGTCTAATTATTATTAGTTGTAGAAAAAGAAGTCTAATAATGCCAATAAAATTGTCACAGACAAATCTCTTGGATTTTGTCCCATTCCTGGTGTTATGCTACCCCACCCATTCTTCCTCTGGGTTCTGAGGTTGAGCAACCATGTTGGTCCAGCAGGATCTACTGTTAGTAAACCCATTCTTACTCTTCCCAGTCATTTACTCTTTCATGTGCCCAGAAATGTGTTCCAAGAGGATTTACTGCATTATTTTCCCAGATCTGGGGTCTGTACGTTTCTCTTTCACTTTTTTCAGGATCTTGAACCCTGTTCCAGGGTTGTGACAGCCAATGCTCCAACTGATTATTTTGTGCCTACACGGTTCTTCCTGTGTTTGTGAACTGCAGGTCCAGCTGTGCATCACATCTGGTTGGCTCATCCTGTACCAATGTCAACAGGTTATCTCTAACACCCTCCAAAAATCTTTCTCAATTGCTTGTGTCCTGCCATGTTGCCCTTGCTGAAGATGTCAGGGCAGTTATAGATCTCTATGAGAGCAAGGGTCTGATCCAGAGACTTTCTCACTTTGTTTAAAGAAATCTTCATCAACTTCCTCACTTTGGTGTGATGTGGTACATGCATTCCTTATCCTGTAGACACCCACAGCATCTGGCAGCTTGAGTGGCATTCCTGGGCCCCTGTGCACACCCTTCCTCTGGCAGCAGGATTTGGGATGTAGTTTTCTCCTCTGCACTCCAGAGCAGGCTACTTCTCCCAGGACTGAGTGCTCCTGCCTGCTACTCATTTTACTTGTGAGGAACTCCAGTGCTCTCCTTGTGGGAAATGACACCAAGGCATTGTCTGCTTGTGTGTAGTCCATCTTCCCCCAGCAGGTCCTGTCTTCTGCAGCAGCTGGTAACAGTCTTCTGGGTGCTCCCTATGGGTCCCGAAGTTTGATCCTAAATGTAGTCCTTCTCCTTGAGCAGAGGGTGTATTACTGTCTGTATTGCAAGTAACTGGTCTAGAAGTACTGAAACTCATCTTTTTCAGCCCATCTCTATGCTAAAAAAAAAGCTATGCAGAGCTGTTATTGTTAACATTTCACCTGTTTTTCATCTTTCTTTCCTGTCAGCTGCAAACTTTATCAGCAGAGATTTCTTTGAATTTGCTTTCAGGAATGGATCTCCCTTCTTGATGACCTTAATCAAAGCAGAGAGGTTTGAAATTTGGCAGACTGTTTGTGTCAAAGCATGACTTGATTGATGGTGTGTTCATTACTCAAAACTGGAGTCAGACTGCTTGTCTGGCTCCTAGGTACTTTCTGGGCACATAAGTTGGTAGCTGGGAGATTCCAAGGATATATTAATATGTACATACACCCTCTTACCGCCCTAGCCCAACCAACAGAAGATGTGAAAATGCAGAATTAAGGTACCATTTAAAATCAGGTGATCAACAACAGAAAACAAGACATGCTGCGACGCATCTAAGGACTTTGGGCAAAAATGGGAGAGTAGAAGAGATGTGAATAATTTTCATACATGAATAGGAACATGGATGGTTCATTGGTTGGCCCCCAGGTATTTCTTTGTGGCACCTAAATTACAGCCTGTCCTGTTTTAGAGAGTTCTGGAAAGGAGGAAAGTTCCTTGCTGTGAGTTCACAGCTGCTGAGCGTCTCAATGCTTAAAGTCTTGCAGTGGTGATGGCTGTCCCCAGTTTTTTGATCTCTCTTGGTGCAGGTCCTGTTGCAGTCCCTTTTAACTTCTCTTCCTTGCTTTAATTCATCAAATATTCCACAAGAATCATGTTTGCATGAAAAATAATAATTGAGATGTAAGAAAGGTGCTCCTTCCAGCCTTCACATGATCACCGCTACAGAGTTTATGAGAAAAGAATATGGGTGTTATGCTGTGGATTAAATGTACTGCCTCATATCTGCAATCAGTAAATCTTAGAGCTAAAGCTGTGTTTTTCTTGCATATTTTATTGTGATGTTCAGCAGTTTGATAATCTGTCACTGAATGGTCCTGTTTCCTTGCTCAATCTCAGCTGATATCTGTCTTCTCAAAGAGACCTGGATTTTGAAGGACTTTAAGCACTTTGGGAATTAAAACTGTAAGAGTGGGAGGAAGGAAGGGAGGAAATGCTTTGTGACCTGTCCAAAAGTCTTGACAAACATGGTAAATTGGCATGCATCTTCTAAGTAACTGTAGCTCAGTTATGTGCTGTAACTACAGTATGATAGCATTTCAGGTGAAGTTTTCATCATTTACTTCTGCAAATAGGTGTTGACAAGAGAGTTAAGATTTTTTTTTTTTCCATAAAGTCATGAATTAAGAGATGTGGTGGAAAGACTCTGAGCTTACTCAGTGTTGTGGTTTGACTGGCACAGAATGGCCAGGCTATCTTGGGGTAGTGTAAAGGGTTGTTTGTTTACTGTCTGTAAACTTGCAAGAGGAAGGGTTAGTAATGCAACTGGAAGGGATTCCACACCAGATCACAATGATCAGCAGGGGTTTTATTCAGATGGTATATTAGCTTTGTAGGTTCTTACCTTGTGCTAGTTCACAGTAAGGAATCTCCTTGGAAAGTTCAATGAGACCTCCCACCATAGTTATTTTCCTCTCTTTATTTCTGTTTTAAGAGATTCCACAGAATCAATTAGAAGGGAAGTTGATTTCACTTTCCACACTGTATCAGTCTGTCTGCTCAGAAGTGCAAAGCTATAATTTTGCTATTTTACTGTTTTACAAAAAGATAGGGCTGTTCAGGATTGTGGAGTTAGTAGCGTAGTGGTAGGACAAATAATGGGAAAAGCTTAACAAGTGTTCATAGATATCTTACATTTTACTGTTTTTTTTTTTCCATGAAAGAAATATCTATGGTATTCAGTAACTGGTAATATAATCAGGCAGAAAAGGAGTAGCCACAGTGAATTTGTCATTAAATGTGTACAATCTAATTAGAAATTTGTGAAAAAAATATTCATTAAGCCTGGTGTCCTGGAGATTTGAGCCTTCTGTCCCTCTGCCCGGCCTCTGCCTGCACTGTGAAAAAGATAATTTCAAGCTTTCTTCATGTCCATTGGGATTTTATCCCTGTTTGGCTTTTAGAGCACTGACAGCTACCTCGTGTTCCCTCATGCCTTGGGAAGAGGCAGCTGCAGCTCGTGTAGAGTTTGTGCGTGGCCAGACAGCGCCCACCTGGCAGGTGGCTGAGATTGAGGGGCTGTCCCACCATACATTAGAGAGCTCCAGTTTGCCTCTTCCTGATTGATGGCCAGTAGATTTCCTCCAACATAAAAATAATCCTTTAGGAGCTCAGAAGGTTGGAGGGTGATGAAGACAGTGATGGATAGGCAGAAAACAAGCGGCACGTTCCAAAGTACCGGAACTCAAGAAGTGAAAAGCAAAAAGCAAGATGTGATGTTTCTTCAAGCTTTAGGATTCTGTGCCTGGGCGTTAAAAAAACGCTTTTCCTCTTCCTTTTTTTTTTTTTTCTGCTATAGGTAAGAAAACCCTCCCTGGGTGTAATGCTGTAATGCATTCAGTCTAGGGGAAAATCAGTGCTAAGTCTTCTGATAGGGATTGACAGATTTGATCCTCAGGGAAGGATTTGGACTTGCTAGTTTTGGGAACAGAATAATCCTTTCTGGGTTTCAGTTGCAGTCAGCACAAACCCAGAATTTGTAAACAATAACAGAAGCAATGAACAGTACGGAGGAGGGAGAGATAGTACTGAAAGGAAAATCCATCTCAAGGAAATAGTGATAAATTTTAAATTCTTCTTAAAGAGAAAGGGAGATTCACAACCAACAGTTTAGGGTAATTCTTGAAAAGAATGAACCAGTTGAAAACTGTTGATACGGCAAAATTTAGGAAAAAAAATAGTAGGAATTTGTTCTGTACAGTACCTGAAGTGTTAACAGAAGTGATATAAATGCATTTCTAAAAATATACATTTATGAGGAATGTCAGTGGAGCTGCATGAGTTTTTACCAGGGCTGACTTCCTTTCATATTTATAAACCTTGCCTACTTGCGTGGTCTCTAAAGTAATTTGAAATTCCATATTTGCATATTTATTTCTTAACCTTAATATAGTAATAAAATGTATAACTGTCTCCATTTTATTATGTATCTCACGCTTGATTTTAAATTAAAGCAAGAGAACCAATTCATTAAGCTATGACAACTACAGGGATTTTTAAAAAATTATTTTATGGTAAATGAAATTTGTTTCTGTGGTTTTTAATTGTAGTTATATTTTTATATGATAATGAAATAATTTCAGGCTGGGGCTTTTTAATTTTTTTTTTCTGTGTGTATAAAGAACCACTATCACATGTATACCAGGTAACCTTGAATTTAAAACACAGTATGAGTTTGCTTCTGCAAGAATTGCCATGTCAATACTTCATTAATATATACTTCTATGAAGCTGCTTTGTGATACAAAACGTGTGTATATCGTTCCCCAGGATAAAGCATTAGGAAAGACTCCTCTCAATTTACAAATCCCTCTGAAATTTTTAATAAATAATAACTCGCTTTGCAGGGGGAATGTGCACTACATAATGACATGTCTTCAGCCAATCAATTCTGTGATTATAACTAGTCTTATGAATTAGATTTTTCTAGAAATAGATTATTACCAGGAGATGAAATAAGAGGAGCATTTTCTCCATCAGTGAGATTTCAGTGTCCACAAGAACACATCTTGTGGAAAGATTTATATGACACAGTAGTAAGTGTAAAATGAAATAAATGATATTGTTGTACATATCTAATTCATCTATATGATCTCCATATGGAAAACATTCAATAAAAACGCTCAATTAATAATACTGACATTTTTGCACAGAAGGGAAGGCTGAGTAATTTGGGTGGTGTTCTTGTTTGCAGTATATTGTGCTCTAAAGAGTATATTATACTCTTTAGGGTAAAAAAAAGAGAATTGTGCTTAAACCTTGATATACTTGAATCATGCAAATTATTTAAGAATGAAAATTGCTTTTACAGATAATGAACAGTCTAATAAGTGATACTTTAAATGAATCCATTTAAACTTTAGCATTTATATAGCATTTTATTGCTATCAGACTATAAAAAAATTACATTCTGGCATTGTCTTCGCAGTCTCTAATTTTTCTATTTCATGCCCTCTTCTTGTGTCAGGCATATTAGTCGCCCTGAATGTCTTTGAATTCAGGTTTCAGCTTGACATGATTCAGAAATATTATTAACATATGTGGAAGTGTGACATTTTTCACATGCTGGGTCAGTTCTGATCTGCTTGGTGTATCTATACAGTCTGAAAGATACTTCAGGATGATCACTTAGAAGAGAAAGTAATTTTCCAATGTCCAGGGTTGCAATGAAAATCATAAGCTGTGATATAAAAATCTTCTGTTAAAAGGTGGAGTATTCCAAATATTCCAGATGCTCAAAACTGAATGTGGAAATAAAAAAAATCAGGAATTTAAGTTCCTTATGTCATTTAATTCCATCTGGACATAGTGGGTAAAGAAATAGCACTACTCTCTGCGCCTTCTATTTTGTGGCATAAATAAGTCAAGCTAATATTTAGCCTTCCCCTAAGATGGGCTTCTAAAATAACAGTAGTAATGGGAATGGAAAGTCTTTCTCTGCATCTGTTGCACAATTAATTAATCATTCTCAAATTTTATGAGTCAAGATGCACATGATAGTCCTTTTTGGGTTATTTGCTGTGTCTGGAAACATTTTGGTAAGTAATTTTTAAGATTACATTTGATGTTTTCACTTTTAAATTAGATATTTAAATATTTACCTGTCAGTTTCCAACAAATGAACTCAAAACTTGACGTGTACTTCTGTTTTACTGATTCGTCATGGAATGGTTTGGGTTGGAAGGGGCCTTAAAAATCATCCTGTTCTAGTCCCCCTGCTGTAGATTCTGAAGACTCTGTAAATTACTGCTCACCTACATATGCAACACATACAGGTATGTTACATAGTCCAGTTGTCAGCTCTGGGCTAGAAAAATGTTGTGTCAGTGCCTGCTGCACTCAGAGATGTGTTTGCATCCTGGGAAGCCTGGTCTGAGCAGGTTTGCATAGCAAAAAGCGTGAGCTGCTGAGCCAGAGTCCATGTCCCAGCACAAAGGCAGGGCTGCAGGAGACAGGCTGCTGTTATGCCAGCTAATTGATAATAACCAGCCTGCTCTGCTCCAGGGTGCACTGCAGCCCTTTGCCTTCAAAGGAAGGGAATCCTGACCATCAGTCCCAAAGGAGTCCCTTGCCCGGGTGATCCGCCCCCAGTGGCCCATTTCTTCTGTCAGAGCAATGGGAGAATCAAATTGTCTCAAGAGATCAACAGATCTTGTCCCTTAGGATCTTTCTTGTGCAATGTTAGCTTTCTTGCATTCATTTAGGAGGTAGAGTTGAGGAGGAGAAGAAAATACCAGATTTCCTAGAATTTTTCAATAAGCCCAGTAGAGTCCTTTGCCTAATTTTGCTTCACCGATAGGAAGAATTAGTTGCAAGATGCAAAATCATAAATTCAGATTTAAACTTGGCAGCGTAACTTAATATACTAAGAGGGACAAATTCACATCTGTCAGTGTAACTGTAAGCAGAAGACTGTCTATTCCTGAGTCTTAATATTTACATGTGTCCAATATCTAATGTGTTTAGTGCTCTCAGTGTCTACCTAAAACAGGACCTCTGCTTTAAGGATATTTGGCCATTCTAGTATGTCTTCAAGAAACTAGAATTCCCATTATTCATAATAGAAATGTGATAGATGCAAAAGAAAACTAGAACTAGAGGCAGATGTAGACAAAGAGTGTTACTGGGTGTGTTATATGTGGAACTAGAGACTTGCTGATTGCAAATGCTGAGCATAGGGACTGGGAAAGAAGTGGGGCTTAGAAACGTGAACCTCGTATTTCTAAGAATTGTTTCTGGTTTCTGCTGTTTTGGTAGTTTTCAGGGATTGTGAAGCTTTTTTATTTTTCTTGTTTTATAACATATGGAGGCCTAGCCTAGTGATGATCAGGGTCCTCATATGTCAGTTTGGAGATGTAGAGGCAGCAAACATCTCTAATACTTCTGAAAATGTGGATTTCATACTTCAAAAATGCCTAGCTGCAATTTCTCATTTCCACTGTGTGGAAGCCCTTAGGGTTCATGCCTTGGTTCAGTTATTTTTAAGATTGCAACCACAACTTCTGTGTTGCAAACGTGTAGTGTCACGTATTAACTGACAGGGGCTGACCTGGGCCTTTTTGCATCTATAGTGTTTCCAGTTTTATAAATGACATAGTCAGGAATGCTGCTTCAGATCTACTTACTGAAGGAACAAAATGAGTCTTAATAGTGTGCCAGGATGAGGAAGAAGGTTGTAATTTAGAGACCAAAAAAGCAAACTAAGAAGTGTTAATTATCTCATCCCTTTGTACATTTGTCAATTTCTAACTGGGCACTATAGTTTTAATGTACAAAAGAACTCTGTCCCTGTTCCATTTTGTTACCTAATGCCAGTTCATTGGTATGGCTGTGGTCCTTTGTCATAGGATAACCTCAGAACCTCTTTCTGTGAGCACACTGAAAACCATTTCTGAGGTTTTGTAAATCAAGATGTTTTAATCCAAATGAGTAATGAGGTTGTTTAATCTTATTGAGAAGACATGTAAAAAAATTACATCTTCAACTATAATGAAGCTGTTTAATTGTGTTATCTTGCATAACATAGTACAAGGTAAAAATTAATTTTTTCTTTAAAAAAATCTGCTCATTAAACATTCTTTTTTTTCTGACAAGTGACAAGAATGGGAGATGTCTTTGCCCCTCTCTTTCTGAAGCAGCTCTGTTTGATTCAGCTGCAATAGATTTATGTCTTTTAAATAGTTTTGATACCTAGGTTCTCTAGCTATTCTCATTTTCCATGATATAAATACTAATCTTCAGTTATGGGATGGATCTATGCTGCTAGATGAATAGCATCAGAAGTGGGTGTTTAAATTTTGTAGAGTGTAAGCTTCATGTAAAAGTCAAAAGTAAGCTTCTGTCCCAACACTTTCAAAACATTAGTCCTAACATTTGAAAAAAAAAAAAAAACTCTTATAAAGAGAGACATTTTTGGCATTTTTAAGTGAAATAACTGGCATTGGTATGCACTACTGATAAGCTTATGATCAGTTTTGCTGGGAGAATGACAACAGGAATGAGTGTGCCATAGTGTAGAACTTGGAACTGTGGGGACAGTAACCACAAGTCAGAAGTAGCAGGCATGACTCAAACTTGTTTTTCAGCTACATGGTGCTGTCTTTGACTAGGATCAAGGATACAAGTGGAGGTTTTGCTCCATTTGTTAAATGTTTGACATGCAGTTTCCTTGACACCTGGGTACCTGCCTGACCTCTTACTGGTAGTACTAAATCTCTGCCAAGTCCTAACCTCTAGTTTAGTATTATGTGAAGTGCTAACTATGTTCTTTTATACCTTAATATAATTTGGACATGATACAGTTAATTGCAACAGTGAAACACAGTTTCTGTGTAACACAGTCCTCTGAGGGTGTTGAAGACTGGAGTGTCAAACATATTCACCTTCTGTTCTGTCTTGGTTGCTGTCCTGCTCTGGGGTGTTGGTGGATCCAAGCATTGCTACAAACTGAAGGAGAGGAGACACAATTATGACAAATTTCTAGACAGAGATCAGCTGACAAAAGTCTTTTTTCCTACCCCATTTTCCTAACCTTTGCAATGGCCTGCCTGTACCTGGCTCTGGGAAACTGAGTTTCACATTGATGTTTATGAATAGAAATAACTTGTTTGAGTAAATGGAGATAATGGCAATGTAGTTAAGATTTCCATAAATGCATCAAATTCAGCAACCAAGTATCTTTTTTCATTTATTAGAAAAAGGGTTACCACTAGTGTGTAGGCCAGAGCTCCACTGAGGGATATATTCATGTGGTTGCCCTTCAGGGTGAACAAACACGCAGAGGTCAGTGCATCCATTCAGTGCTTAAACAAGATCAGAGCAGTGCCATCAAGAGAAATAGCGGAGTTCTTCAATTTTGCTCACTTAAATCCATTTGATATTATAATTTGTCTTCAGCAGTCTCCTAGAGTTAACCTACTTTAGTTTCCTTGCGTGTGCCTGGCAGCTCCAGAGCCAAGTGCCTGAACCATATGTTCCAGAGCCATGTGGTGATGCTGAGGCATCAGCCGGGTGGGAGAGGGAGTGGTTGGTAACGAGGCCAAGGCAGCCTCGGGGAAAGGGGCGAGCAGGCATTTGGAGGAACATTGTCTTAGCTTCTATTTTACTTGGATCTAAAATACAAATGTTTTTGAGACAGCCCTTTTTGACAGGTAATTCTGGAGCCGAAGCTGGGAGTTGTTCACTGAAAATATTCTGTGTTTCTCAATAGGACTTGGAGAACTGCTCCGGGAAGGAATATGTTTGAGGGATCTGTTGTCAGGGAGGAAAGCACATTCCTAAACTCTGTTTTGTTTCTGTCTTTAATTTTAAGGATTAAAGGATAGATGCCTAGGTGTGCTCAAAATTAATGTAGAATTAATGTATCGCATATGTATAACATTAATCAGTACAAATTTAGGTTTAATTTTGTAAAATACTGACCACCAACTTCAGCATGTTGTAATACTGCATCCTTGTTTTGTATGGCATCTAACATAAGGTAACTTGCTAAATGTTGTGCAGGATTAAATGACGAATTGTGTGGGGTTAGTTTGGTTTTTTATTTTTTTCTAGATAGGTATTTTTTGTGGTAGTAAAGGACCAAATGAATTTTGAGAAATTTACTGCATGGTTAAGGTGAAGTGCAAAAAGCCAATACAATGGTAGACCAAGGCTTGGGAAAACTTGCCACATAAATAAGGCTAAAAAGGTGTGGTTTTGTTGTGAAAGGTTTTGTAGAGGTGGTACTTTGCTTCCTTGTTTTATTAGCCAGTGTGGTGTGCATTTCTGTGCCACGGGGCAGTTGTGTCTGCCTTTGCACAGTTCCCTTGCCCCCTGGAAAGCCAAAGTCTAGATCTGTACAGTAGCAGTGTGTGCACAATACTGCCATGGAAGCAATCTGCCACATTTTTGAAACATGCCGCCTTAAACACTTTTTAATGGCTGCCACTCCGTCCTGTGTATTCTGAAGTTTTAATGTAAAAATATTTCATAGTATCATTATTTTAATATGTTATAAAGTAATTGGGGGTCTATGTATAGCTTAAATTCTAAAGGTAAGTTAATGATCAAGAAAAAAGTTACTGTCTGAAGTACTCAAGAAATAGAAATTTTTCTAAAGAGATCAAGAGAAGTAAGTAATGTTAAGGTTTTTTTACTTAATGAGGAGTTGCCATCTAGCTGTAAAACAGGCTGAGAATTATTGACTTTAGGGAAAATAGCAAAGTATCAGTGCCAGCTATCATTTTGTGACCTTTCACTGCATAATTAAAGGTGTTTAGGATGGCTAAAGGGTAGACCAAACCATTAGTGTGAGCTTACTTCACTGGGATAGAAAAACACTGAGATTGGTTGCAGATTGGTCCTTACAGGTCTAATTCCAGTGAATTCCTTTTATACTGATGCTTTGCTTATGTGTTTTGTGGCAGTACCTGTGTTCTGGAACATAGGCCACCCAAGGGGGTTTGTATGAGACAGTGCTGAGGTGTTGGTTTGTAGGTTTTTTTTCTCTCTGCAGGACACTAAGGAGCAAGGAAGGATGTAAGAAAATTGAAGAGAACACCCCAATTAAAATGCCTGCTCCAAACTACACATGAAATAATCTAATCTTGCACTAATGTATAAATAAGCCTTTTCTGTGATTGCCCCATGGGTACTGTGCAGTAGCAGTTGAGGAACCAAGTGATTGCCTGATTCTCTGTGGGAGTAAGATTGACTTACATAGTGAGAGATGGAGTGTTCTTGAAGGAATTGTTCTCTAAGATGTCATCCATATTTAGTATTAGGCTAAAGCAGCGTAAAAACAAATGTAATTTGTTGTTGTGAAAGAATTGGAAGATGTGCTTTTGCTGCAGTTTAAGCAAGTTTGGAAATGTGCATTTCAATCTTCTCAGAGTTTGTGATGGGTTTTTATGTTTTGTGGGGGTTGTTTTGTTGTTGGCTGTTTGCTTGTTTGGTCTTTTTGGTGTTACTGGGATTTGTTAAATGTGACCTGATATGCAAGAAAATAATCATGGTGAAATCTCTGGAGATGTTTTAAATGTTGTACAGAGGGAAAAGTAATTATAATACATAAGAATTTCTAAATGTCAAGATACATGAGTAAATGTAATCTCATAATTTGTAGAGTTAGTAGTTATTTATGTGTATTAATAAATTCAGAAAATATAGCATAAGATAGCCATTCAAACTGTATAATTGTTAGGAAAACAACTTGAAATATTGCCAGTTTTACACTGTAAAGAGGAAGAGATCTGCCTACTACTAAATATTAATATTTTCATGAAATAATGCTGTACTACACAGAACGGTGTAGATCAAATACATACAATACTGCATAAATTTTATTATAAATGCTGTAACGTACCATTTTGAGGTGTTTCCCCCCAAAAAGAATGTGTACAGGCAATGCTGAGTTTGAAGAGACTCATTAAGGTCATGGAGTCCAGCTCCTCACCCTGCACAGGACACATCAGGAGTCACATCCTGCCTGAGAGAATTGCCCAAATGCTTCTTGAACTCTCTCAAGCTTGGTGCTGTGACCACTTCCCTGGGGAGCCTGTTCTGGTGCTCAGCCTCCCTCTGGGTGAATTATTCAGCACTGCAGTTTCTAATTCAGCCTGATGTAAGTGTACCAAAGTGAGAATGCCAATTACCGCTCTAATATTTTATCTCTTCATTATGGCTTCTTGATGCTAGAAAAAAGCTATAGATCTGTCTAAATTTCAGACTCTGTAGCAGTTTCTCAATGTGATGACTGTTTTTTGTTCTTTTTTTTCCTTGTTTTTTTTTCTTCCACTGTCCCCCCCTCTTTGTGTCATAGCATGTGACATGTTTTCTAAAGCAAAATTTTATTGATCTATCTACTGGCTGAACATTGTGTTTAAAAATATAGTTTTCCCCCTAAGATTATTTTCCATTGTTTATTTAGGTATAGCAAGGGTTCCAGGTGATACGGTACCAGTTTCTTTCCATCATTAAAATAGCTCATCTGTAAACCACGGCATCAAGGTGTTGAGCCATTTAAGCAACTATTTCTTGCTCCTCTAATTTTATATATAATGGACCTGACACATTTCAGGATTCCAGCGCTGTACAGTGCTCAGATTTGCACATACCTTGCAGTTAAATCCTAGATTCGGGGAGGAGACAAAATTCATGGTAGATTGGCTTAATTCCTTTTTTTTTGTGACAGATGTGTGGATCAGAATAGAAACTGGACTGTTAGGCTAAGTAGTAGGAGGTGTTTTTGTGGGTTGAATGCAAGCGATGTGGTCAGAGAGCCTTGTTAAATGCTTTTATCCTATGGTGCATTTAATTAACAATTTCATGGATTTTTTGCGTGTTTTGAAATCCTTTTATTTGTATTTCCTATGTTCTGGGGAGGTGGCAAGATAACACAGCAACTACTTAGTTTGGATCAATGATTTCTGGGTATAGTATATGAAAAGAGGATTTTCATAAAGCCAGGAAGTAGGGGGTTGTGTGGAACTTTTATAATTACAGTAATGTTGTCTATCTAATAAGGTGAAACTTCTTATTAAGTGGCTGGCACAGTTTTTTAACTTACAACTTCTTTTCATTCCTGGCTGAAGAAAGCAAATGTGATAAACTCTGTAAGGAGATTTCAATAGTTTCTGATGCACTCCATCAGAACAAAAAGGAAAAGTGTGCCCTGGTGTCTAAGACAGGTGCTCCTCTGCCAAATGGAAACATCCATTTATAGAAAGTGGAGCTATTAGGGCTCTTTCCAAGTTGAAAAATACAGCAGGGAAAAATGTAGTATGCGAAAGCTTCAGGCGTTGTTGTCGTTTTCCCAACCATATGGGGCAGAGAAATTCCAAAAAATGGAGTATTACAGAAGGGCCCAGCCATTGGCAGCAGCCTGGTGTCAGGGAGCAGGGCTTTTCCTCTTCACCAGCCCTGTTAGGAATGGTCAGACCACTGTGGGTGCCGAGGTAGAGATTTAATTATTTTTCCTGATTTGACGACTAAGTGACATTAAACATTATCTCCCAGGCACAGAGATACTTCTTAGCTGCATCCACAGTGTTTAATGCCTTTGCCTGCTTGAAAGACTCTAGCAGCTTTGTATGACGTCTGTAATTTTCAGAGAATTCTATGGTTTCATTGAAATAAAAATCATAGCTATTGTGGGCTAATTTTAACTCTGGCACGTGAAGGTGGATGGCCAATGATTACCAAGGGTTTGCATCTGCTTTTTTTCAGGCTTGAAGTTATCATGTTATTCTTGCTTCCCTAATATTCACCTTGTTTCATTTCTTGTGTGTTGTAACAAAACAGATTTCTTTCCCAATTCATTAATTCAGGATGAAACTTCAACTGAACTCCAAAGTGTTAGAGATTTAGGCAGATGAATAAATGTATGAAAGCTCCAAAGACAGAATTGCTTGTCTGCCAAGACACTTCCTGTGATTAAAAGATGCTGTCATTTAATTGAAATAAATTATTGCTTAAAAATCACCAACCAAAGACTCAGTAAAATGACTTCTAGGATTAGCAGTCCTTCAAAGATGACAATGCACCTCTGAATAAAATCCATATTTATTTTATATGTCAAATTAAATGAGACTATTAAAGAGTTTTTGCACTTTGGCCATATTTCATTTTGTTTGCGTGACCTACTTTTGAACTTACTTAAATTAATATAGTTAGAACCAAGTCTTCTGAAGATAATGAAATAACTGTAGCAAATAACCACTGTAAGGAAGAGGAGGCTCTGGCGTGTATATGTAATATTAAAAGAATTCTTCATGAAGCTGCTTTCATAATGAACTATTCAAGAATGTAACTTACAAACTAAGACACACGATGAGATTTTTGAAAATGCTGCCAGAAAAAGAAATCCCTGTTTGTAGTGTTAATGGCTACCAACCACTGCACATTTGATATGCATGCAGTCATGGGTTTGGTTAAAACTACATGCTAAATCATCTTTTAGTCAAGCTAGATGTAAGTGGAATTCAATGTCCTTCTTCACAGTGATACCTAGATGTAGTGGGAAGACAGATACCTAGAAAAGTCAGATGATGATGATTATTATTTTATTACAAATTTAAGCTGAAGGTTGCGCATGTGTGGGAGCACACAAACCAAGAAAATAGGACAGGAAGAATGGAAACTCAGGAACCAAGTAAGAGAAGAGGTGTGAGTAAGGCCTCAGCAGATGCAAAGATGTGCCCTTTGTTATAAAGCACCCTGGGGAGGCAGCTCTGCAGCTATGATCAAGAGAGAGAGCTCACAGTGCAGCCAGCCCAGCCAGTGCCTTGCTGCTGCAGAAAGGGAGATTTCTGGTGCCCTCCCTGCATACATCCCCTACCCTGCCTGCTTGCTCCTGATTTCACGGTAGGATGGTTAAACTCACTGACCAGGGGGAAAGAAATCACCTGAGTGCTTTTCTGCTCTTTTGTTGTTTCAGTCTACTCACTGTGGGATCAAATGACTGTCAAAACCAGCCTTTGAGAGAGGGTGGCAGGAGCAGAAAGTCAGCACCTCTTGCTCTCATCAGCGGCGAGGTGCTAGTTCAGCTTCAGTCATGGGGATAAGCCATACTCTGAGCTGTGTTAAGGGCAGGGGTGGGGAAAGTGCATGTGGATTGTTATGACAACTCAGTTTTAGGCTTTTTCTGCTTGCTCTACCTTTATATTTTTCAGCAAGTGCAGCAAGTGCCAAGACTCTAAAGAAAGACTCAAAGAAACATCAAAGTCTCTGCCTACATGTATTATAACTTTCACCCTAAAAAGTATGGGCATTTAGACTGTCCTAAGGGAGATAGTGGTTATATGAAAAACTGACTAGTTTGCCCCCTTGAGCACAGGCTCATGGTGATTTTATTGAAACCCTTGTGCTTGTGAGGAGCATCGTAGCATGGTTTGGTTTGGATTGGAATGGACCTTAAATCTCATCTAGTTGCAACCTCCCTGCCATGGGCAGGGGCAACTCCCAGGTTGTCCTGGTTATCCCAGGTTTCTCAGGGTCTCATCCAACCTGGTCTTGAACACTTGAAGGGCTGGGGCATCCACAGCTTTTCTGGGCAACCTGTTCCATGCCTCACCACTCTCTAAGTAACTAATTTCTTCCCAAACATTTAATCTAAATCTCTACTCTTTCAGTTTAAAACCATTCCTCTTTTTTCTATCACTACCTGCTGTGTAAAAGTCTCTCCTTCTCTTCCTTATAAACCCTATTTAAAGTACTGGAAGATTGCTAGAGGTCTCCCTGGGGTCTTTTCTTTGCCTGGCTGAACAATCCCAACTCTCCCAGCTTGTCTTCAAAAGAGAGGTGTCTTGTCTGTGCCGAGGACCACCAGGTGCGGTGTTATGAGAGCAGAGTAGAGGGTCACTTCCCTCAACCTGCTGGCCACACTCCTTATGGTGGACCACAGGATGCAACTGACCCTCTGATCTGAGAGTGCACACTGCTGGCTTTCAGCACAGAGAGTGTTGCTGGACACGAGACACTGAAGTAGCAGCAGTTATCAGACCTGGGAGGGCAGGAACATAGATGCCAGTTCCCAGGTGTTCATGATTTAAGGAAAGGCAGATAAGGGGGAGTATCCTGTGTTTCCTATGGTGGTGCTTTCTGGTTGGGCAGGCTGGGTTGTCCCAGCCCCAGCTGACTCCATGTGCACATCCAGTGTGTACAGAGGTGGCAGAGTGGTAGCTCTGACAGTGAGATTTGGTCTTCTTAGGCTGCTCAGTGTGTCCTCACAGCATCCTTCTTAAAGACAGCTAAATGGAGCAGTGAGTGACAGTAGTTCAACCTTCTCATTGTCTGTTCATCACTTAGATGTCAAGCATCAGTAATTGTGTGATTTCCCATTGCATTCACTCTTTTGTTTTATCAGGAGAGGTTTTAGCGTAGGCTTTGAATATCAGTGGATTTATCAGTCTGGATTCACCTAATCTTCCCAATGTTTGTTAACTGTTCATAAATTATGTTATGCAATAGGTTGGGATGGATTTTATTGCTACCTTAAACAATTTGGAGTGCAAACTCCTGACAAGGCAACATCATCTTTAGAAAGGAGAGGCTTTAAATGCCCAGCACAAATCATTACCACCTGAACTAAGAGTAACTGGTAGAGAACAAAACTTTTCTTGTGTGTGTGAACAGAATTTAACTTTGACAGTGATTAATCACTACAATTAACTAAAAAATGCTGGGAATTGTAGAAACTTATCTTCTACTCTGGTCCCAGAAAAATGCTTGTTCTAGAGTTTGCTGATCGCAGTGTTGGGTTGAGCAATGAATTAGGATCTTCTATGTAACTTTGTGGACTTTGAATCCACCATATCCACCTTACAAACAAGGACTGGATTTTACCAGTTCAGAGCCTATATAGAAATAAAATCATTGGCCTAATGACAAGCTACAGATCAATATGAGGATCAGGAATGCAACGATATCCCCTGGTCTGCATTCATTTGCCTGAAATGCACACACTGCAGTTTAGCAGGCTGGGTTTTCATGCTGGTCTTACCACACTCTTCTGCTGCACATCTGCTGACTGGCCATACTCCTTAAGATCTTAAAAAATTTTAATTAAAGAATGGCTAAACTTTTACCTTTTATTACCTGCACTAGGTGGGTGATAGGGAGTTGGTTATTCCTGATACACAAGAAAGTGCTAGTTATTCTCTCCCTCTTCCTCTCCTTCCCTCCCTTATATCTCCCTCCCCTCAACCCAATATCAAGAGTTGAACAGAAGCTAGTAACAGNCCTTTCCCTCCGTGGTCTTAGAATGTTTGCTGAACACTGTGGGGTACAGGGAAGAGTTGAACAGAAGCTAGTAACAGCTGCTGCATGCTGCTTTTCTCTATCAAGCTAGTAGTCTGGTGACAGTCCTAAGGATCCTTGTATTGTTAATTTATCAGTCAAATTAATACAGGTGTGTAAGACTCAGGAGTATGTGAATGTCATGGATGTTTGGGCCCAACATCTCAGTGACGTTTAGTGGCAAACAAAAAAGGGGGGAAGATCATACTGGTAGTATTGTATAAAAAATAGAGGTAGCATGTCCTGTTTTTCATCTCCTTATACTAAAAAAAATTCAAGTTCAAATATCTTTAAAAATACATTTTTCATACAGATACTGCAGCGTGTTGGACCACTTCCTTTCTGTTTGAATGCCAACATTTGAGAATGCTAGATCTGAAAAAGCCTTGTGTAAACTGCACTGAATAACAGAGCATACGGTAATGAGGCAACATACATGATGTTCTCCCAAGTGAAAATGATACAGAACGCTCAGTAAAAGAAATTTGGATGTCTGTTAGAAATCTAAATTAGCAGCGTGACAAGGCTGTCTTACAAAAATATTTCACAAGTTCTCAAAATTCAATCACAGATGTGGTTTCTCAGAGGATATTTCCTGCATGTACATCTGCTGCAGTAACATGACTAGTTTCTACTTATTTAGATGTCTCAGGTTGTACTCTTTGGAGAAGTATGGCAGTAGTCACTGGGAAAGCAGGACAGCAGTATTGATAAAGTGCCAAGAGTTTTGGATTAGACACAGGCCTGAGCTCGGGATCAAGTATTAAGGGAGCTGGGATACACAGGAGACTGAACAGGAAGGAATATAAAAGCTGTATGGGCAGAGACTTATGTCTGTTGCTCTTTATGAGAAAATATTATGATTTATGCTTTCTTTCAGTTGGGCTCTGTAAGCCTAGCCCTGGGGGAAGAGTATGCAGAAGGCAGGAATGGAGAAAGATTTTCAACAGAGTGTGAAGGAGAAGGATTGGAGTGAAAGTAATTGGGATGTCTCAGGGCAGAAGTGGTGCTAGGGTTAAGGAGTGCTCGGGGAAGAGATGGGAACACTACATGATAGTACATTCTTGCACACACAACTGACATCTGCTATTTCCCTTCCTATTTTAAACAGATGGTAGGAAATCAAAAGAATTTTTGTATTTGATTACCTAAGGGGAGTAATTCAAATGAGATCTGTCCTTAAAGGGCTCACAATCACAATTTAGATGAAGAGTGTTTTAGCACAGATTCACTCAGTGACATTTTTGTCTGCCAGGATTGGCTCGGGGTCTCTTACCTTATCTAATTTTACCATCTCTCTCTTCCTAACCATTGTGTTACCTCCAACCTAAGTCTTCCCAACACTATTTTCACAGATCTATAGAGTATAGTACTCATCTAAAAGACAAGATCCTAAGAATGAAAAGGGAATTGCATTTAAGTGTTTTTCTCTTGTCTCGACTAGCAGTAACTCCAGAGTGAAACACCGTGCACCCCACAGCTGGGGAGTGATGGGAGTCCAGGGTTTGGTTCCACAGGATGCAGCATGTGCTGGCAACTTCTGGGGCTGGTCCCAGTTCAAGGAACAGTCCTGAGAAAAGCAATGAATGGATATTAGGAATGTTTAATCTAAATGAGATCCCACTTTTCTGCTCTGTTTACCAAGATTAGCAGATGCCTTCTTTCCAGGAATATAGCCTAGACAATCTGGTGTTTTCTAGGAGAAGTTATAATTACAATAAGTTATAAATACCTTACATCACGCATTATACTGTTTCAATATTTCAAGTATTACAAGGAATATTGCCATCAGAGCTTTCACTGAGCTTTCATGAACTATGACTTGCCAGGAATTATTCTGGGACCTTGCCAAAAGGTGACACATACCATGTTTGTAGGTTAATAAATACTATTATAACCTATAATACTATTATAAATAATACTATTGTCATAGTATTTTTCCTCAGCTGTTAGAAGTTGCTGGGTGAACATATGTATGTAAAAATGAAAGATGGTATCTCTTGCTTGAATA
The DNA here is from genome assembly GCA_013400575.1 of Peucedramus taeniatus. NCBI lineage: Eukaryota > Metazoa > Chordata > Aves > Passeriformes > Fringillidae > Peucedramus > Peucedramus taeniatus. The sequence continues at coordinate 163,600 of WBNO01023376.1, forward strand.
AACAATGTTTTAAAAAAAAAGTTTTAGACAAGTTGAAATTCATCTAGTTAGAAAAATTGTGGCAAAAAAGTGTGAAATTAGTACAAGGAAAACAATTGTCTAACTGTCCATAACAATCTGTAAATAATGCTCTTTATAGTGATTGAGAACAAACCGTGATGGAAATGCAATTTAAAAAGCAAAAGAAAAGGGTTTCAAATAAGTTCTTTCATGAGAGCCAAGGAGCACACTGTTATTATATGAACATTAATGATGCCATTCTTTCTCAATCATTTTATATATATTTATATATATATATTCCTTTTCTGTCTTAAGTAAATGCTAGCCAAAATAATTTTCTGCTTTCCCATTGCAAAGTGATTCTTATTGATGATGGAAAATGTGATACAAACCTTAGGCTTGAAAGTTTTATCTGCACAGCTTCATTCCAAAAATGGGGTGAAGACCCTGTATTTTCAGTGCTCATAGGTACTGCTCCAAAAAAAGACCTTATTAAATCAATGCTGGAGTTGCTGTTTGGTTGGCTAGAATTAGTGCTGCATTGGAGACTGCTGTGAATAGAGATGCTGTTATGAGGCTGATTTTGCCTGTCTTGCTTTGCTTTCAGCTCTTGTGGCAACTTATTATTGAAATATCACAATTAATTTTTCTTGAAAAGGACCTCTGGGGATCACTGGGTCCAACATCCTGCTCAAAGTGGTCGATCTTGAAGCTCTCTCAGGTTGCTCAGGGCACTGAACTGTCAGGTGTTGAAAATTTCCAAAGATGGAGGTTTTCCCATGCTCTCTAGTTAACCCATTCCAATCCTTGATCACCCAACTTGCCCTTTTACCTCTTCCATCAGAATTGGGTCTTTCTGCAACTTGAGACTGTGAGCTCTTGTTCTTTCATTTCATGTCTCTGAGGAGAGTCTGCCTCCATCTGTATTCCCCATTAGGCACTACAAGGCTGCCCTGGTAGCCTTCCCTTCCTGAGGCTGAAGGAGCCCAGCTTCTCCAGCTGCTCCTCATGCATCACATGCTCCATCACCCTTTTGCTGTTTCTCCTTGGTTTCTTTCCTGTTTATCAGAATTTCCTGTGTATCCAAAGGCTCAAAAATGAGCAGGCTGCTTGAAATGCAGCTTTGACAATGCTGACTGAAAGGGAATAGTCTGTCCCATGAAACTGCTGGCTGTGCTTCTGCTAGTGCAGAGCAGTGTGCACTCACTACTGCACAGCCCCACTGCTGACACACATTGAACTTCTTGTTCACCAGACTCCCCCTTTCCTGTCTCAGGGTGCTGCTTGGCCTGTCAGTCCCCAGCCTGAACTGTTGCACAGGGCTCTTTGCTCCTGCATAGGAGACTTTGGATTTGCCTTGATGTGATTCACGAGGGTGCTGTCAACACACACCCTTGGCTTGCTGGTGAAGGGCAGCACAGCCCTCCTGTGTACAACCATAAGAGTTGGACTTGGCTGAGCTCAGGTAAGTGAGTCACGAGCAAAGGACTTCAGTGTGCCGTTCCAGCAGCTTCCCTGAAGCAGGAAGCTGTGTCCTTTGGGGATCTGGGTAAGGGAAGTCTTGGCCTCTGTCCTGTTCCACTTGGCCCCACAGTTTCTGGGGTTGCCATGATGTTCCCTTTAGCTCATTCAGCTTCTGCATTTTTTCTGTACTTTGCAAGAACTTCCTGAATCATTAATGTAACCAATTGCAGTTTTCCAAGCTAATATTACCCATTTTGCTGGCTTCCTATAGAGTTAATCAATAACTCTAAAGGAGGGGTTTATGTTTGTATATCACCAAACTAACTTGTTCAAAAAACAGTGGCATCAAGGAGTTAAGTGCCTTTAGATTCAAGTCTAAAAAGGAAGGTAGGTTTGACAAACACTTGCTGGCAGGAGTTGGACTCAACATAACAAGAGGGTTAGCTGACTTTGACCTTTGTGTTTACAGCATTAGCTGATATTTAGAGCCTGTTGTTTGTGTCTCTTCTCAGCTTGAGGTAGTCCAGTCTTGCCACTCAGAAGAGGCTGTTCTTTTTTTATCTGCCAGGCTCAAGATAGGACAAAGCACAGTTCCGTTTTCTTGCTAAAGGTGTCCTGAAACTATTTGAATTAAATTAGAAACTTTCCTCTGTCTAGATCATCAAGTGGAAAAAAAAAAGATATATTCTTCTCAGGTCCTTGATGCCTTGATGTTTTGGTGGCTTATAGTAAAAAGAAAGAATCATCCCATGAAAAATCAATATTTTGCTTTAAGTGGAAGAAATACCTTTGTGAAGATTTAACTAGAAATATTTTCTAAAAGTTTGAAGTAACAGAGTGAGTAATGTTAATAAAAAGGCTTACAGAAACTCTGTGACATTTTAAATGGGGTTTATTTACAAATGGAAGTTAATTAAATTATTTATAACAGATTAAAGCTGGGCCCAAGTCACTTCTGATTTGTTATTTCTAAATAGAAAGCAGTGCTATTTGCATTGTGACACTTTTAATGCAGATAGCTGATAAAAATAAGATTTTTTTTTCTTAAAAGTTGCTTTCATGCTGCACTAAAACTTCATATCAGCTTAATTTATATAGGTCTTACATAACTTAGTCATATTGTTTTACATATTTTTGTTTAAGTGGCATTTAGAATCACAACACCCTATTTGCTGTACACTAAGAATTTGTCATTAAGAATTTTCCCAATATTTTCTGGGTGTGAGAAGGTCCAGGAACTAATGCTGCTAAATGTTTTTGAAAAGGCCAAGCTAGACTGTCAAATGACATTTCAAGGTGCATGTACAAATTTATCAGCAATGATAAATCATCAATTAGAAGACAAAGGCTTTCTACTCAGTGGGAAATACAGGGCTGACCAGTATAAGTTGCTCCTAATACACCTGGTGGAATTAATGCACAAAGAAGTTGAAAACCCGTCAAAAAAAGATTATAAAAAGTTTCTTCAACTGTCAGGAGCTAGCCAAAAGAAGAACTAGTACTTTGTTAGTATAGGCTAATCTCTTTTCTGAATGTTGTGGCATAGAGCAGAAGTGTGCAGCGCTCAGAAATTGATTATCAGTAGGCTGTGTACCCAATATCAAGTGCTGAAAAGCCTTTTGTTTGTTGATTTGAACATTAAAATGCAAACTTGGGAAACATTTTCTCTGAGTAACACTGCAAATAACTCTTGTAGTCTAATTTTCCTAAATTTGTTTTCTATTGTGATCTCAATTAATTAATTATGTTCATATTTTTTTTCTAATGTTTCTGGTTATACACACACTGTTCATAGTTTATGAATAAAAGAAATTCACAGAAATGGTTGCAACACAATGGAGAAAGAGGTAGACAAATTTTCTGTTTTCCTTCCCATAATGTTATCATAATTAATTTAAAGCATGAGGAGTTCTGAAATCTGGAGGTGTACTTGTTTTGTCATATCTGCATATCTGTGGAAATATTCTGAGCTTAAATCAGTCAATAAGCCTTTGTGGTTAGGGGAGACATATGACACTTTTCTCCCCCTTCCAACTCTGTCATGTTTGCATGCTAACGCATCACATGCCACCCAAATCCATGTTAATATTTGTGATTCATACATAGCCCTGTCTCTCTCTCCTCTTCTTCGCTGTGGGTGGGAGTCTCCTATCTTCCAACTCCTACAGTAGCTTAAACTACATTTTGAACACATTGGGAGAGGGTAGTCACACAGTCTCCCATCAGTTTTCATATAGCAGTATAAATAGGAGGCAGCGGAAGAAATTATCTCTTTTTTTTCCCCACTGGTTTTATTGTTTCTAGGGAATACAGTCTCCACTGCACCTGAGGAATGGGCTGTTCCATGTTTTTTTGAACTGGCACCTGAGATGTTTTGTGCTTCTCAGCTCAGCAAGTTGACTTGTGCTTCCAGCTCCATTTGGTGGAGCGGATTTGTTTTGGCTTTATTTGTTTGTGGTGAGTTTTTTTTGTTGTTGCTGTTGTTGTTTGCTTGTGGAATTCTTTTTTTAACATTAGTACATGGAACTCGACTGCCAAACTATCCTGTTCTTGAAACTGAGGTATGGGGTGTTTGAAAAGAGCATTTCCTTTTAACTGCTGCGTTGTCTTTCACCCTCAAAGCATAGCAGTCAAATCAGGGCTGCAGGAAGATCTGTGGCAACCAGCAAGGCTGTTGTCCTCCCTCTGTCCTTGTCCCTGCATGCACATGCTTGGCACAAACATGTAAGCACACATCCTGTTTTAGCAAAATGGAAAAGATGGTGTGAGCTCATCCATTTCAATGTGAGGTCAGCAGACATATTCAAACAGCTGTAAATATTAGTAGTAATTTGTCAGCCTGCTTTACCTGAATTAGGAATCACTTGCATAAACTCTTCTAACTGGGCTGTGGAAAGGTGGCAGCCAGGTGATATGTTTCTGACCACAACCTAAGCAAAGAATGCTTTTCTTGGCTGTACTGTGTCATTTGCTCTGTGGCATTGGAGTATTTCTACTTGCCTTTCATCAAAGCTTTGAAATCCTAGTCTTGCTAGTATACATTCTCACTACTGGTTTTGAACTAGATGTTGTGCCTCCCTCCTGCACCAACATTTTCCACAGCTGCCAATTTTTATCCAGTTTCCAGTAACCAACAGAAAACCTTTTTACGTCTCTTTTTCTGCAGCACTACTTTGTACTAGAAGACTTAATGACAGAAACCCCTTTCCTCCCCTTGGGACACTCTGAGTGTCATATCAAGTAAGACATTTGAAATCCCATGAGGTATTCATAGCACTGTTTCATTTTGAGAATGGTTTCCTTGGACAAGGTCATTGTCAATTTAATATTTCACCTGGTCAGGACTTGCACATTTTCCTTCAGTCTGTCTTCTAAAAAAATGTAAGAAGATTTCAACTCATTCACACTACTTCCTCTACCTATATGATGCCACAGTAAAAAAATAAAATTGATCCAAAGCTGTACAAAGTACTTTTCTTCACTTGACAGTGTAGTGTCAGCCATGCTTGACAGAATGATTAGAATCATTCTGTTAGCATTTTATACCATTTCAGCCTGTTAAGATTCTGGGTGACAATCAGTACATGTTTGGCAAAAGAATGTCAAGAATCTGCACTGTTCCCTGTACAAGCTTAAAGCAATTTAGCTCTGTTGGAGTACATGGTATAAGAAAAAGCAGGCTGTCTTGAGGATCTTGATATTTGCATGATTTTTTAATTTATTTTTTTATCTCTGGGCAGCTTCCGCAGGACTGAATGAGTCTGACAAAATCGTGGAGGTTTTAAGGCAGGGTTATCTCCATAGACAAATGAAAAAAACTTACATGTTTCTCTATCCAGTTACTGAACTAGTAAGTGAATTTTCTACTATGATGATTCAGGGAGTTTAGTCATTTACAGTTTATTAGAGTGTAGTCAAGCCTTTTTTAGTGGCATTTAGGCAAGTTAAAAAAGTCAATTTACACAGGGATGAATTCTACTCATGCATATAAGCTTTGCTTGTGGGGTAGCAGTGCCTAGCAGAGCATTACGTGCCAAAGTAATAGCAGCAAAAGGGGAAGTTTCAAATACAACCACAGTGGGAAGACAGCTGGATTGGTAGAGGATTTGGTAGTTTGGAACTTCTTTGTGCTGTGCCAGTGAGCTTTCTGTAGAGCTTGGTTAACAGCCAGCAGGAGTCACTAGCTCAGGAATCACTAGCTCAGTGAGATGGGTCTGAGGGAGTTCATGTTGGGGTTTCTTATGAAGGAGGAAAGTGTGCACAGAGACAAAGCAGTTCTTGGGCTCCTACATTCATCTTGGGGGGCAAGCGGGGAAGGAGCTGAGGAACAAATTTTGTTGTGAGCATGTCACAAGTATGCAACACATTTAAGAAACTAAAGGAAGAGAATTAGGGTGACCTAATTACACTAAGATGGGCACGCTAGCAGACCTTAGCCTCCAGTATGGATTTTGTTTGCGGTTTTCAGACTTGCATTGAATATATTTGCTTTTAAACATCTGTGTGGTTGATCTGGGGTCAACTGCAGTTTGACCTGTGCTCTCTATGGACATTTCACCTGCACTCAGCTCAGCTCTATTTCCCTTTTATGTCACATGGCCCTTTTTGGGGAGGAGAGCATAAGGAGTGAACCCCGCCAAGGGTCAATACTTCAAGGTGCCCTGCTCTTGGCAAGCTTAATTAAGATTTTCTGTAAGGGCTGTAAGGAAAAGAAAGAAGATTGGTCAGTCTGCTTGTAGAAATCCCGTACTAGGCTGCTGAATGTGAGTGACGAGGATTTATTTGTCAGTCTGCTACCCTTTCTTGATCTTGCAAAGGAACACCTGTTTGTTAATTATGTTGCAATTTGCAGTGTGGAGGCAGTATGTTGCTTTTGTAGCTTTAAAGCTATTGAAATTTAGTGTTCATGTGTGAATGTGATAGGACCACATATCAGACAGATCCACCACTTAAAGTTTTTGAAGTGGTCCCTTATCTCTACCAGTTATTCTTCTGGAATATAAAACTCAGATCAAGGAGAGCCTTTAGACAGGAAAACAACAAATTAAGTTTGGCTTGAAGTAATACCTGTGTCAACCTTGCCTACAGAGCTAATGAAATTGGAAACCTTATTGAACAGGTTTCCATTCCAGTGTCTCTCCATACTTTCAGGGCTGATTCTTTTCTTTCCTTTGCCTCTTAGGCTCAACTTTGAGTCAACTCCCCATTGCAGATAAGTCCCTGGCACCTCAGGTTTTTGTTAGCAAGGTTGCTAACTGACACTGGGATTTTGGGGATTTTTCATACCTGCTGTCTGGGAAGCATTGTGCCTACTCACAAGCTGAATGTCATCCCATCTGAGTAGTTGCTGAAATAAAACTTTATTCTCTCCATGTTTTCTCTTTTGCCACGTATTAAGGGGGAAAACTCATATGATGCTAACTATGCTGTTATGTACTCTATCCATTTCAAGCGTAAGACTTATATGAAATGGAATTATTGTAGTCTCATGCTATGTTAATTCAAGCCAGATTAAAGCATACCATGAATTTAATTTGGCTTTTATGGGCTGACTTAATGGTAGTTTATCCAAAGGATCACACGTTATTCCTCATTAGATAAATTAGCTTAGCAGTGTTTCATTCACTATGGACAAAGTTCAACTGTTTTACATCACAGAAAGATTTTAATTAAAAATCATGGACTTGTGATGGAGGCTATTATACCAGATTTTCTTGACCTTTGAGTGAAAAAATGATTTTTTGCTATTCTTAATTCATTACGCCGTTTCTAACCTCTTTGTCAGCTGTGTTTTAATTCTGATCTTTGTATGTGTTTCTGAAGATCTTGTTGGGGAATTAAAAAAAAACACCACACCAAAAAAAACCCCTTTCAAACAATATTGCTTCAGAAAAGTCATACTGGGAGCTACACATACCACTAAACACTCTTGATGTTGAATATAATCCTCTAAAGTAGAAGAGTTTCATCATATTTTCCAAAAATGCCAGGTGCTTTTGGACCTTTTATTAAAATTCAAATGTATTCTCAAGGATGCTGCAGACATCCTTGTGATAGCTTAAGAGATTGTCTCACATTTTCCAGGTAAATGACCTTCAGAAGTTATAAGAACAATTCTGAAGGGCCTTGGAGTCATCTGCGCCTCTTGTCAACCCCGGTGAATGTTTATTTAGAAATTTCTGTGGTTGTGAGCACTGAGACATGGGCCCTGTTGCTGTATGACAGAGGCACACAAGGGAGACTTTATTTCTACATGACCCTTAACCAGAAGGATGCAGAAGAATTTTGGGTTCTTTTTTTTCTCTGTATCTCTTCACCCTCAGAATAATATTTTAATTTTATGTCAGAAAAGTATCAAGACAGATTTCTTTCCTTTTTTTTTCCCCCCACCCCTACCCCTTTTATAAAAAAAAAAAAAAAAAGCCTTTTCCATAAGTAGGTCATGGTAAAGAAAGAATTGATATAACAGACTTTCCCTACAACTGCTGCTTGCTGAGGGTCAAGTGATTTTTCAAAATATCTTTGCATTCCTGTCTTGGTTTCAGTTGCAGCTTATTACTGTAGAGAGGGGTGCCAGGCAGTCTATCATGTATATCAATGGTACTTTAAATGTTTTGCTCTAGTACATCTCTGTTTTCTTCCACCTGCAAGAACTTCTTACAAATAAACTTGTTTATTTGTAACTTGGACATCTGCTCCTATTTTATTCTCTTATTTCAGTTCTTTATTTTATTTACTGCAAAGAGCACTGCTGCAGTCAAAAGGAGTTACACGTTTTTAGTATGTAACAATTTTCAGTGTACTGAAAGGACACACCAAGTTTAGAGATGATACCCTTCCCTGCATGAGGTCATTTTCCTATTCTCAAAATTACCTGGGGAAAAAAACCCCAATCCTATTAAAACTCAGTACATAGTCAGTAGCAAACATAAGGAAAGGAGAAAACTGGGGAAACTATGCCTTTAAAAGCAGTTTCAGAAAATTTATTTACAAAACATAGAATGAAGTACGATTTATTATTTTTCATTGTTCTTGCAAAATTCATATCTTTTGCATACTCTTGACCTGGAAAACAAAATTCAATGTCATTTAAATGACACATATTTTCACTTTTCTGAATTCTTCCCTATATTATAAAAAGCATGCGGGAGGGAATGAAAGGAAATCTAACAAAAATGTTTCAACAGAATGTGACTCTGAAAACATACGCTATTTATGGCAGTGTAATGATAAATAATAAATGGTAATAATGAAAGGAAGAAAAAAAAAAGAGACTAGTACAAAACTGAAGAATTGACATTAGTGACTCTGTGTTGAACCTGCCAGTATTGTCTCCCTCAACTCTCAAGTTTTTACTTGGGCAGCAGCTGGCAAATACCTTGTAAATCTACTACAGCACATGTCTGAGAGACAACAAAATAATCAGTAGATTGCAACACTGATAAATTTAAGTGATAATGATCTCGGGGTTCAAGTGTCTGAGACAATTAACACCTTTTGAGGTTTCTTAAATGCAAAAATATAACTGATTTCATAGGGGCATTTAAAAAGGCATTTTGATAAAAATAAAGTTTGAAGATATTTTCCTCAATTATCAAATAATTAAAATACTTCTTTGTTTTGTTAGAAACCATTGGGATGTTGAACTTCTTGGTAAAAATTGGAATAGCTGAAGAAAACCAAGCCAGCTTATTCTCAAAACCAGAATATATATATTTTTTCTAAATAAGTTTGGATATATTATTTTAATATTCCTTTGAAATTTCATGCTTTTCTGTAATTCCACTTGTTTCCATAAAACATAATGGCAATGGAGTAGCATAGGTTAGGTTGGGAGGAAGAATTAAGCAAGGTATTGGTCTCCCTGTTAATACTCTGAATTTTCAAAACTATCTGCTAGGTGTTTGAGCACCAGAATGTCAGAAAAAAAAATACAGTACCAAGACTTAGTTTTGTGTTTTATATATTTATGCCATAAAACTGTGAATGTGAACATCCACAAACAGCTTTCAGGATACTTGGAAAAAAATTCTAATTCAAGAGGACATTGTTTTTGGGAACATCCATTCATTTCAATGAGTGCTGCTAATGAAAAAAACATCTGTAAAACTATCTTGTGTAATATTTTATTAGATTGATGCAGAAGTGAGTAAGTTAAATAAAATGGACTGTATGTTGTGGGTGAGCCAATACAATATGGGTGTTATAAAATCCCCTCTGGTTTGAGAATATTTGAACTTACACCAGTTTGATTCAGGTAAGATGGTCCAACTGCTGAACAATCCAACAAAACTCAGTAACTTATACTGTGGGATCTGACTAATTGTTCATTTTGCAAAATAGGATCTCTCTAAGGGCCAAATGTTTTTGGCCAAATGTTGCTTTCCATTAGCAAATTAAAAAAAGATGTTCATGTTTTGAACTCCTGCTCAACTTCTTACAGACATGCTGGCCAGTGTTACCTGAATTATGAATTTCACTGCTGTATAGCCCTTGAACAACTCCTGCACAGGATTAGTGGTACAGCCAGAAAAAAAAAAAAAAATTAAAAAAATGCAGTGGATCTCTGCTTCACCATGGAAACCCATGGGCTGCAGGGGGCCAGACTGTCTCACCATGGGCTGCAGCACCTGGAGCATCTCCTGCCTCTCCTTCCTCACTGACCTTGGTGCCTGCAGGGCTGTTGCTTTCATATTTTTTTCCTTGTTCCTCTTTCACAGCTACTGTGCAGTGGGGTTTTTTTTTGCCTGTTATTAAATGTGTTATCACAGAGTTTCATCAGCTGAATGGGCTCAGCTTTGGGCAGTGGGCAGTTTTGGAGCTGGCCAGAACTGGCTGTCAGTTCTGGGATCAAATGTGGGGACAACTCCTGGTGTCTTCTCACAGAAGTCACCCTTGCTCCTCACTGCTATGGAAACCTTGCTACATCAACCCAATAGCTGCATTATTAAAAGGTGATCTCCGTATCACAAATACACAGAATTTTTCTTGATGATCTTCTGAACTTCTGTGTGTGTTACAGTTATACATCAGGGAAAAGCTTTACCTTTGTTTGAGGAAAGACTTCACCTTTCAAGCTGAATGCAAGTTTACTCTGAAAAGAGGAAATCAAATTGATATCTGCTACTACTGCATGTTTAATCGGAATGGAAACATAGACAGAGTCAGTTTTGATTACACAGGATTTATCTATTTGCTACATTCCAATTCTATTTAATATTGGAGTTCTTAAATTGGAATCATTCAGTGTAAATGTTATATACTCCAAGAAATAGTAATGAGACTGAAAATATAAGTCATATAATAAAAAAAGGGTATTGTTGGGAAAAGTAAATATACTTCTCTTATAAGGAGAGACAGGAAATCTTTGTTTATCTTGCTTGGTGGACTCAGTACCAAACAGTGAACTGAGTAAAAAGAAAATGTCATTGAGCAAGAGGCTGAGCCTTCACAAGGTGTTTAGACAGGCTCTTAGGACATAAGGGGACAGAGGAGCGAGTGGTCCCCCTTGCTTTGGGATCAGCCATTGAAGAAGCTGGTGACACCCAAGGCAGAATATCAGCAGCTAAAAGAGATGCCAAGCACCAGTACCTTAGAGGTAGCCACTCGCTGAGCTGTGCAGCAAGCAGAATCAGATAAAGAAGTTGCTAGATAATGTCTAGAAGTATGTCAAGAGGTGTCAAGGTAAGAGAGTTAATTTACTGGGAAATATTTCACTGAAGCAATTAAATACTCCTCTGCTGTTTCCAGCCCTTCTAAAGCAAAACCAAATATCATTCCTAAATATGATTGCATATTTTAGTTAAATTAAAATATGATAGAGAAATCACGTACCGAAAAGCCCACCATTTGGGATGAGTTAACTTCAGTTTTAAGACAGAGAAGTTTAGTGTACTTGCTGGCAGGGATTGCTTTTGTTTTTCAAATGCAGAACATAGGATTATCTATAGCAGTTGAGACCAGACCCGATGCAAGTACTTAGCACTGTCCCTTCATCAGCAGGAAAGGGTGAGATTTTGGTCTTGCTTCCCTTGAATGGTATCCTGGCCACCAAAAGTCTGTGATTCAGGTGTTTCCTGAGAAAATTGCCATCTCTCCATTAAGAAGTTCTAAATTATTTTTTGATCTATGAACTAGTCCAATTTAATTTCATGTATTTGTGAACTTTTAGCATTCATAACCTCCCCTAGCAAGACATATCACACCTACTTTGCACAGTGTGAAGTGTTCTAGAACAATTGAAAAATAGTGCTTTTTCTTTCAATGGATAATTATGTTGTCTCCAGATGATGGGGTTGTCAAAGTGGAGGTTCCAAGAGCAGTCGTACAAACTCATGGAAAGAAAATCCAGCTACAGCCATTAAATGCAAAATTATAATTGCTGGCTTTTAAGGTACCAAAATTGCAGATACTTGAAAACAGAGAAAAACCTCAAGGGAATCATGCCCTGCCCATATAAAGCAGGCAAGAGTTTGCCAAATTGATTGACATTTTTTGTACCTCTGAGCAGTTGTCTATGTGTTCTTCACTGAATCGTCTGTATTTATTGATGAATTTAAAGCAGTCAATGAAAATTAAATTAAAATAACTGTTGGTGTTCCTCATCTCTTAGCTCCATTTGAGCTGATGTTGTAACACAGAGTAGTTTCTAACCAAGATTTTGCAGAGGATGGGAATAAGGCTTCGTACCTTTGTTCTCTCTGTTCAAAGAAGTCTCTTTATATATTTATGAGCATTTAGGGCAGAGTGCTGCTGAAAGCTCTGATATCACTTGATAAAGTTGGATATTTTATTATGCAGATGACAGCTGTTTGTTAGTCCCTCTTTTCATAAAGGCTCTCTAACATCAATTGTCACTAGCTCAATAGACACCAAAATAGTTCCTCATGTTTACTTTTACTCAGAAAAAGTACAGTTGTGCCAGAATACAGCTTGCTGAGAAACAGCTCAGCACAGCTATCCAACAGCTAGAAATCTAAACATAATCACACATGTGACCAGTGCATCCATCCCTACAATGCTCACTGCTGTGCAGCTCTAACAAGATCAGTTAAATTGCAAGTATCTGCTGTTGTGCTAGCCCTGTAATTACTCAAACCTGCCAATGTTATGGAGTTGGCAAAACTTTTTCTTGTATGAGAGCCACACGAATTTCTGTTCTGTGCACCAAGGACTTGCAGTGTGTTCTGCCTATGGCCACGAGGATTTCAGTGCACACCCCTGTGTCTCTTTCACTGTCTGCCAGACAGCCCTCCTGGCAGCCAACAACCCTCACAGGTCAGTGCTGCTGCTTCTCCTGACTTCAGTGATGTGTGGCCTCCACATGGGATGTCTTTTCTCCCAGCTGCAGAGGGCCTTTGGGTAGATGGGAGGTCTCTCCTGTGTATTCAGCTGCTGTGCTGTTCCCTCCAGAAATGCTTCTTGCCTGTGAGGACGCCTAATGCCTCAGGCAATTCTTCCTCCCTGTGTATTCGCATCCTTTTCTCAGTGTAGGATTATAGTTTTTATTTGTCAGCCGCTCCTCTGAAGAGTATTCAGGAAGGTTCCCACTTCAATCCACAAATTCCTTTGACTTGTCTCCTGTGCAGTTCATCTGGCTATTTTTCCTAATTAAAATAGGTGGTTCTATGCACACTTTGTCAGATGCCAGCTGTGATATTAAGCTGTCTTTTGTCACAGCAAAAGGCAGGACACTTCACAAACCTTTGCTTAGTGATTTGGTTGTATTTTCCCTCGTGAATTTCCCAGGTAATCTGCATCAAGTCAGTGTGTTAAGAGATACACTTAATGTAATTATTTCATTAATATGTATGTTTGCTATTTATATTTTGCTTATTCCTGGCTTTTGGCTGAGACTAAGCACAGCAATTAATGTGTTTGGGGTAGGCAGTTCTCAGCCCCTTCTCCTGAAGAAGATTGTGATAAGTGACAAATCACATATATTTGAAATTCTGGTTTTGGTAAACATACTGCGACCACGCTCGTGTTTCAACGTGCAGTGAAGTTCAGGGGCACAGCACAGCTGCCTGGTTTTGTGCATGGGTTGAAAGTGAGCTGGCTAGAGCTCAGGTCAGTGAAGTAGACACGTTGATGACGATTCAGGCAAAATATCAAAACTTGGTGTAAAAGCAGTGTTGGCTCCTTCAGATTATATTTTTCATGATACAAGTTCGTGACTTTTTATGAGGGATTCTTTCCCCTTCATTGCTGTTAGTCATGCTACAATTAGTAAGACAGTCAGCTTCTTGTCATCCACGTGTGGCCAGGACTTTCTAGCCTTTGCTTCTTAATGTGGATTTTGGTTCTTCTGCAGTCTTCTGTTGTCTTGTAAATAGATTGCTCTGAAGGGTTTTTCCTAGACCTAGCTGGAATCACTTGGAGACAACAATTCAGGAAGTCATTGCGTGGCAATATGGTGGGAATTTCAGTGATTGTTGTCTTCCAACAGCACTGCCCTCTTTTAAGGTTACATATGTGGGGTTTGGAAATTGAAGGCCATGAGCAGCGGTGGTGGCCACCTGGAATTTCTGAAAAAATCCAGTTTTTCACAGGGCTTCAGGAGCTTGCTAAGGATACAGTCCTCAGACTGGAGGCAGGAAGAAACCTTTTCTCCTGCTTGTCTGTCTGGCTTGGTAGGGCTATTATTTTTATCTGAATGTTTATTTTTTAATGCTTGTGACAGACTGTTCTGTTGCTTGCAGGGAAGAATGTTATACACAGTGTATGTTGTGAAATATGACATTAAACAAATGTGAAAGTCTGCTTTCTCCCATCTTTCTCATTTTTCCTTTCATTTCTGTCCAGTTGTAGCCAGCCACTGTATTAAGTTTTTGTTCTTTATCTCTGAGACATACTTTAGACTACTGTAACAGTTTTGCTCAAGGAATAGTCAGAGTCTACTCTAATTATCCATGGTGGCCTAGAAGAGAGAGAGAGAGAGCTGAGACTAGTGAGGAGGAAAGTACAAAGGTGAAAACATGATAGGCTTTTAACTGGATCACATTGAAGAGAAGCCCAGGTGTTCTTGCAGGTCCTTTTGATTGATCAGTAATACATCTCAGCAGCATGAACCTTTCACTTTGGGAGAGATGAGCAAACATTTTGGCATACCTTCCCAAGAGAATTGCTGTGTGATTGAAAAAGGGTTGTTATCATCCTAGCATAATTATAACCATGAAAAATCAAATAAGAAAGAAAGACCTTATACCAATTCTGGACCTTCCAGCAAGCTGACCTACTGCAACCCCTAATTTCTTAAGTTTACTGCAGTGAGAAACATTTTGTAGGCAAATAGCAGTTAAAATACATCAGTGTTTTGTGATGTAAGGGTGGGCTTTAGTGTGAATTTTACTTCAGATAACATGCCATAAGTCCTTATTATTTATTTATTCATAACTTTTCATGTACATGGCCCTTCACTGGCTTCAACTTCAGACAGTTATTTTACTATTAACATTATTTTTATTTCATATATAGCTTGTATTATTCTCAAACTGCTATTTAGTAATACATTTTAAATGTGACCTAATAAAAAAAAGAAAAAAAAATATACTAACTGGTTTTAAGTTGGTATGAAAACCAGTTCAGCAATCTCCTCTGCTGCAGCTTCCTGTGATAAGGTGGATGAGGGAAAAGACTTGGCTAGATGTCAGTTAAGTTCAGATACCTAAAGCTCTTGTGTCCTTGGCTGCTTTCAGATTCAAGAAGTAGCTGTGCCTTCTGGTTGCACTTGGGATAAACTGGTCTTTAAGTAGGGACTGAAGGAGTAAGAATGGAGAATGCTGCTTCTTCCAATGATCACAGTCTTTAATTCCCTCACAATGTGTGCTTGTCGCCAGCACATTAAACTGACAGCACATTAAACAGACTTCTCTGCTGTACTGAGAAGTTTTGGGGTTTTTTTCTGCATTAAGAAGGAAAGCATTGGGCTATATTATGCAATTTAAGAGAGCCTATTCATTAAATATCTGTATCATTTTGAATAAGTGGGAGCAATAATTCTATTCTTGCAGATAGAATGGAAATATAATAATTTTTCTTTTAGCATATTAATTCAGTAAGGAGATTAATATAAGCTTCCAAACTTCTTAGTCAAAATCTTTATTCTCTCTGCAGAATGCAATACAATTACTACTTGGATGCTGATAGTAAATGAACTCTTTTATTGAATAGTAGTAATGAAATATTGGAGGTTGGTGTGTGATAGTTCTTATAAAGAGTACATTCAAGGAAGACTTTGCAGAGGAGGCAAAAGAGGGCAGAAAACTTCTTTTTCAAAAAGAGAAAGGAGTGGCTGTTAGTAGAGCAGTGGCAGCTGCTTTATATTCTGTTGGTGCTTCTGACTTCCAGTATGGTTTGGAATCAAATTCAACCTTCAGGCACATAATTTATTAATACTCTGTTGCAAGCTTAGGAATTAGGGTTATTATGAATGATTAATGCTACTTTATTAAGGATTGATAGATCTTTTGCAATACTGACTAGCATGAACCTTTTTTTTCTTAATTTTCAGTCCTGGTCTCAGTTTACAGTAAAATCCTTCACACCTGAAATAATGATGAAACTAATTATCAGGGAAGCCAAGAACAGGTCAGGTTAGAAGGACCTCAGAATGTCATCTAGCCCAGCCTTCCTCTCAAAGCTGTGTGAGCTATGAGAGCAGAACAATTAATTCTTAGCCCTTCAAAAGAATATTTTGTTATCTTTTGAAGACTTTGTGTTATCCTTCTAAATGACAGGCTCTCTGCTACATATTTTTGCACAGAATACTGAGGTTGGACTTTAAGTGGAAGTTTAAGTAGAAGCTCCTTAGGAGTCTTCTTTAGAGACAGAATTTTTTTTACAGTAGCGTCAAACTTTCCTCCAGCTATGGAAGCCCTGCTGACAATCCGGTGTTACATTCCAAATTTTGCTTTGGGAAATGGTAGCTCTAAATGTAGAAAATGTTTTGATCAACCATTTGTTACTGGATCTTTTTGTTATTTGTCAAATGGTGGTACCAAAATTCTGGTTTTGTAGAATGTAATGAGGCATTTTTTGCTGTTCTTTTACTATGGCTCATTGAGAGTCTAGAAGAGAGTGCCCTAATTTTTCATGTTTATGTCTGTGGAACCCCTGATTTTTTTCCCTGCCCAGCTGCTCAACAGTTTATTTCTTAGTTAATTTATTTATGAGATTGAATATTGTCTCTTTTTTTTTTCCAGTGTGACAATGCAAAAGGACTCAAAGCCTTCTACGATGCAATAAAATTTGGACCTAATCATCTGATGGTTTTTGGTGGTGTATGTGCAACAGTTACTTCTATCATTGCTGAATCCCTGAAGGGATGGAATTTGGTTCAGGTAAGGCATGGAATGGAATATATTCTTCTGTCTCTGGATTTTTTTAAAAAATTTGGAAACTTAGCTTTGATGATTTTAAAGCTTAGCATTTTGTGTAATTTTTATGTTTCAGTTTTGAAGGCCAGTGAAATTATATGTAAAGATTAGTTACTTGTATATAGCGCTGGATTTTAAGGCTTGGCATTGTACTCAAAAAAACTTGTGAGTTGGGGGCAGCAGTCATATGTCTCAGTAGGTCAATTAAATAAAAATAATGTGTCTCAAAAAGCAACCTGGGTGACATGAAGTTCAGCCATGGTAGGGGGGCAAACCTAGGACTTTTGAAAAGTTATAAGTAGGAACTCATCAGGCCTTAAATTATGGTACTTCAGGGTATTTACTCAGTCTGTGCTCAGTCAGAACACAGTAATTCCTATTCACTTTAAAAGTGCTGGAAGTGCATAAATTCTAAATAGTGACTAGGTTCATGTCTCAGTATTTAACTCACGAAGCACATTTATTCCCAGTTGTTCTTCTTTCTGACTTTCTCAAAGGTCAAGTTTGTGGAAAGGTTTCCTCTGCTGAGGAATCAGAATTTATTAATACTAATCTCTAAAATGCAGATGATAACGGCATGATTTTCTTCATTTATTCAATCATCTGACTAGTGATAATTTTCAGATGGATGGCTGATCAGAGAGCCATTAAATTTTGCTTTTCTGATGTGGAAATACCCTGACTTTCTACTCAATATTCATATTGCCCAAAGATATTCCTGTATATTTTTTTTTCTTAAAAACTTTAAATTATTCTAAAGCAAAATAAAAAATACATAACAATTACCTGAGGTTACAGTTACAAACAGGCTCCTCTTTTCCACCTGGAATACTCACTGAGAGTAGTGCAGCAAGAACAAATGAGGCATAATTAAGTTTGTGAAGAAGATGATGATCAGAGTACAAATGGGAAAATCTTAGGAGGATAATTAAAGTAGCTTGTTAACTGTGTTTGCAATGCTTGTCAGATCAGATCTTTTTTCTTTCTGCTTTGGGATTTTTTTCCTGGTATAAAAAACAATTCCTCTGTGGAAACCAAATAATAGTGTGTCTCTGGGGAGAATGGAGAAAATAACAGAAGCCTTGAAACTACCCTTTAACACTCTGTCTTAAAATTGGCCTAGCTCGTGACCTATAATGAAGTATGTGGCCAGAGCTCTTTTTTTTTTTGAATTTGTCACATGAAATTTCTGTATGATGTAGGATGTTTAAAACAACTGGGTTTCATTGTGCTAAAAATATTTTCACTGGTAGTCAAGTTCTGCCTGATATAATGTGGAAATCAATTTGTTCATGAAGTTGCTCAGTCAGAGGAAGGGTGATTAGAAAGCTTTTAAATTCCTGAATTTGTCAATATATATGTCCAATTATAAAATGGTATGAAGTATTGCTACCAGAGAGCATTTATTTCTCTGTGTTTAACCACTATAGCTGTGACGATGTCTTAACCATTATTTATGATATCAGTTCATCAAGGTGTTCTTGACTGCTTGGGCTTAGTATCCTTTGGGCACTAGGTAAATCCTCACATGGCAAAACTGCTCTTTATGTCAGGTTTTTATATCTTGGTTGGCTGAATGATGAAAAAAACCACAACAGCATGGCTGGGAAGTGTGGCAAGGCTTAGTAAATGGTATAGCAGCAATGGCAATAATCTAAATATTGCTTGTGAAAGTGTTATGTCATAAAGTGACAGCAGTATGTGTATCTGCAAATCAGCAGATGTACCATGTACAAGATAGCAGGGAAACAGAATACAGCTCCTTCCACTCCTCAGGATCCACTGTCATAAGAGTGTCTGATTCAAAGCATAACTTGAATAGAAGGAGAAGATAGAAATCTGTGGTTCTCAGAAGTGGAGCAATAATATTCAGCCTGATAAAATACAAGGCTGTCCTCCCTCAAAACTTGACACTTCACCTCAAGGAATCACAGCAAACTCACATAAATTGTTTTATGAAATCATGATGATGATGAAGTCATTTCATGTTCCAGTCAGGAAGAGGGAAAACAGCATAGAGACAAAAACTAACCTGACATTGTATTATTGAATAGAGGATTTTCATTTGGATGTCTGACTCCAAAGCTCTGTCCCTGTCCTTGTGCCTGCAGTCATGAAAACAAAGCTCTTAACCCTAGCAGGAACATTTGATTTGATTTGATTTACACAGGTGTCTTGAGGTTCAACAAAGTGATGACTCTTTTACAAGAGAAAAGCAGGATGATACTGATAGTCTTGGGAAAAATAGGGATGAAAGAAGAATAACACAATATAATTTTAAAAAAATTACTTTCCTGAGCAAATACAATATGAGGCTTGCTGCCTCCAAAACCATTCTGAAAGCTTTTTAGCCCTGAATTCCAAGTTACTGGGTGACTGCTTTTCCTCTGTTTGGATGAATTTTTCTTTTCTGCCTCTTCTCCATTCTCTACAATAAGAAGTTGCCAAAACCAAACAATGAAACGAAAGGCCAAGGTATAAATGTGCTGGAAATTTTCCTATTGCATTTTCTACTCAGGCAATTACAGTAGTGATGAGGGAGGGGAAGGAAATAGATTCTTGCAAGGCAGCTTCAGTCTCTACTCTCCTTACAGTATGCCTTTGATAATGATAGTGTCTTTTTTACTTAACTGGTTGAATCAGGTCACTGACAGCCTGCAACAATGTGTAATAGGGATTATTAGAGAGGTTGAGAAAAGTCTCAGTCTGAAGGTAACATGTCTTATTTCCATGTCATATCAAAAAACAGGTACTTTTCCTTCTCCATCTTTACAAATTCAGATTTAGTTTTGATCATCAGCAGAAAGGGAAATTGTGTTCTCAATTAGCTGCCTTCAACTGCTGGCTGATTTAATTATCTCTTACTGTAACAAAATTAATTATTTTTTAATGGAGCATTTTATATCTGTGAAAGGAGCAAGTTGTTTTAGTCTGCAAAGTCTTATGTCATCCTGAAGGACTTTCACTGAGGTATGCTAGGTGACACAGCTTGGAAAATGTTTTTTTGAACAGATATTCTTAGCAGGACAAATGCAAGCACCCATTCCTTAGCCTCTCAAATTAAAAGCCTCTCCATGGGTCATCTCTGTGTTCCAGAAGTCCTTTGTTGAGTGACAGTCTGAATATGGGGTGGAGGCTGCACATGCATCTTTGATCTCCAGGCTGTGGAGTGGAATCAGTTTGAACCTTCGGTGTTTTAGTTTAGAAGTGCCAATAATATCCTGTGCCTTTGAGAGTGGGCCTTAAAGGCATAATACTGGGCAGTTGCTGATCTGTAGGGGGAACACATCAATGTCAAATTCTTCCATATTAATCTTACCCCCATTGTCTTTCAATGTGGGTTCAAGACAACTAAAGAGTGAAGAACAATCATGAATAGTATCTCTTCATATCTTGCAAAAGACAGGTTATGTATTTTTATTCTGTACATCAAAGCATTCATGCTAGTATCCAGTTAGTGTAAAGTGGAAGAGATAATTAACTATTCAGTCTTTCTCTTCTATTTCAGTATATCCATCAACTCTTATCTCTATGTGAATTTCCTACAGTGGCAAAAGTATCTATTTTATATAGATTGCTGCTTCTCCTGTTTTTCATTGTCATCTTTCACTTTCCCTAATAGTTTTGTTAACATAAACATTTAATCAGCATGAGTATTTTGACCACACTGGTTCATCTCTCTTAATCTGTGGAACTCCTCAATTTTTGGAGATTTGTATTTTTCTGCCAGTGACGTTCTCTTACAGCCTGCTTCATTTACAATTTCATTTAACTCTGGAAATAAGCTTCTGCCAGAAACAAAGTATAAATTTTTGTGCTTCCTCAGAATATCCTCTGTTTCTACATATTTTATGTAATCTAGTCATAACTGCTGGCTTCTAGGCAAGTAACTCCTTCAGGCAATACAGTGATTAGATCGTAATGACATTCAAAACTGAGGAACCTTATTTTGGATTCAGCATCTCATGTTGGAAAGTTTTCTAACAAAATTATAGGTACCCTAATCATGATGTATTACTGCTCACTCTTGGGCATATTAATATAGGATGAGTTCCTGTGTTAGAAAGGGGAGATGAAAAGGGAAAATTCCTGGTTCTCATGTGATTGGATATTAAAGAGCCTACCCTGAGATTTGTTTTATTGTCCCAGAGATCCATAGGTAATCAAGATCCCATCTCTGAATTACTGGAAAGGCTGCCGGTGTTTAGGAAAATCAGTGATGTTTCTAGCTTTTGCTTTCCTTCTGAAACAAGGCTGATGTGATTGCACTGTCAGTTCCTCCTGGGAATTTCTGACCAATGGCCAATCGCAACCCAGTTTTAACAAGGGATTTCCCAAAGATTGTTAGCTTCCATACATTTCTGTGAAAATGATCTTCTGTGGACAGGGATCCATATGAATGAGGAGGAGGCTGCAATATGAGCACAGAGAACTTAGGGCCAGCCCTGCCGTGCTGTCCTACGTGTCCAGCTGCTGCTTATGGAAAGGGGATTGACTGGCTAGAGAAGACTGTTTAAAAAAAAAAAATCAGAAAAAAATTTGAGGAAACACAGAGGAAGGGTGAAACCCAGAAAGGTATGAAATAGAAGCTGAGGTATGTGTTTCTGTGTTTTTAAAGCCTAGGACACATGTATCTGTAAGAAACCAGGTTTTATTAGGTGTCTGTTACTCATCAAAATTATTGTTAACACAGAATTTCACAGCTATGTTTAGGTTAAAATGATGTGGTTTAACATGAAAATACTGCAGGTCATCACAGAGATTTCTATACTGGCCACTGAATCAAATTTCTTCTTGTTAATATCTGAATTTTCTAAATCCTTATACTTATTACTTGGAGCTCCAGCATAGACACATAAACATTTGATAAAAAAATGTGGTGTTTTATTTTCTTTTTAGCCTTCTTCATCATGTTTGCTTCAGTGCAGTGAGTTTGAGCTACTTTTGCCTTCACTGCACAATTTTCATGTATTATTAGTTTGAGTAATGAAAAGGGCATTTAAACTAGTCTTTGGCTAAGAAGATTAGCGACTTCTATCTATGTGATGCAGGCAGTCCCTCTTGAAGAGGCCTTTTTCCCACTGGAATATGACCTGATGCACCAACAAACTAGAATCTTTGTCTTTTTGGCCCATAATTCACTATTGTAATCTTCTTTTTTTCTTCTTTTTTTTCCTATTTTTTTTTCTCCTGGGATTGGAGGGATTTTATAGATTCTCTGTATTTGTATTGTGCTTTTAATAGACAAAATGCATGAGGGAAAGACACCTCTTGAGGTCTTATTATATAAGGTGCAAACCTGAGGACATTCTGGTCCTGATTTCAGGAGTTAGCTGAGCACATAAGGAAGTTTTGCTCATTTCTCTGTAGGAATGCCCAGGAGCAGGAGGAAAGCAGAGTAGGCCTGACCTTCAGGCAGAATTTCATGTGAAGTTTCTCCTCATTTGAGAGAAGCTGAGGTGAATTTGGGAGGGAGACAGACCTTTTAGTTCTGCAAATCCTCCCTCTGATACAAGTTGCCAGCAGGAGCCCTGCCATTATTGATGAACCCTCCTGAAGATTTGTGGTTGCTGCTGGAGGAGAGGATGCATGGGGAGTTGAAACAGATGATCAGTGCCATGCCTGCTAATTGGGCTGTGTGTCTCAGCGTGTGCACGGATGCACAGGGCAGAGCAGGCTTGGAAGCAGCTGTATGTTCACCCTTCAGCTGAGAGAAATGGATGTGGCAGTACAGCAGGCAAGGCTGGTCTAGGGCAAAAGAATTACTGCAGTGACAAAGGTCCTTTCTTTCAAAGGACAAGGATGCTGAGTCCCCCGGCATTATTGCAGTTGTACTCTGGGGGAGACATTTGCATCACTTTGCTGTTAAGAGCACAAACGTGGTCCACAAAGGTTAAATTGAAAATTTCAGAAAATTTCCAGTCTGAGGTAGGGCAAGAAGTGCACATCCTAAATTTTAAATGCACTGCAAGATACAGTAGGACCTTCTTTTCTCTTCTTTTCATCTTCTGCCTGAATTTATGGCATTGATTCTATGGCTGAACCTGTCTCTCCATCAATTTAAAACTAGCATCTATCCAGTGTTCACTTTTATTTAAATATGGTTAGCTGTTCTTTTTCATCTTGCTTATCCTGCAGAAAACATCAAAACTGCAATATATAGTCTAGTTTTTGCCTTTGATCTAATGTCTGAGGTTCAGTTCACTACATAAAGTGTGAATAAAGGTATGTTAATACAGCTCTAGAGTTAGGTCAAAGCAGTTCAAGACTGAACCTGTATATTTATTCTAACATGATTTGCATGCTCTGGCAGAAAAAAAAATCCTATTTTTTATTATTTTTCTTATTCATAGCTGTTTGCACATGTTTATTCAATCACTTTTGCTTAGTGTTGTATCAATAATATTAAATGAATGAATGATGGTCTCAGGAACAGAAACACACTGAAAAGGCAAGGGTATCACTTTGCCTTGCAGTATAATTTATGCTTGGTAAAACATTTAATTCTGAACAAATCAGATATTCCCTCTGTCTGAATCTGAATGGTCTCTTGAACAAAAATAAAATACATTAAAAATATCCCAAACACACAGTGTAATACATAAACACTAATGTTGTTTTTTTTTTTCAAATACAAAGCCTTGTGTTATAATGCTAACACACATTATTGTAAGGTGTTTAAAATGTCCAGATTAATTTATAATTAGAGTAAGTAATGGCTGTGAACTTTGGTATTTGGGGATTTTTTTTTCCTCCATTTATTTTTTTATTGTCTCACTGCTTGTATTGCTGTATATTTTTCCAGTTGTTCTTTTTTCTTTCCCATGTTGTTCATTTCTATTAAACAGCCCAAAGTCTTTTCTCCTGTGGCTTTTGCAGCCCCACAGGTAGGACAGACTTGCCAGGCAGAATCTTACTTACCAAAATGTTTAAGAATTGCACCTTGAAGCTGTTGCAGAGCTTCCTTCCCTTCTACAAAGGCATCCCTTAGTGTTCCCTCAGGCAGCTCTTTGCTGCTGCCTTTTCTGGAGGGGTTGTAGGAGGGGAGATAGAGGGACAGTTTTGGTTCCTATCTCTTCCTTCTCTCCTCTTCCCTGTCCTGATATGATAGGCAGGCTTAAGATTTGCTTTTTTGTAAAATCACTTGTAATTCAGCATCTTCTTTATGCTGAATAAGGATGACTGTAATATACAACTGTTTGAGATTATTTAGGATTATTTTTATGATACATTTTCTAGTATCTTGTCAGATGTCTGTTTTTTTAGGATCTAACCCACTGGACAAAAGTGCTGCTAAATTTTCATCTAGCATTTTGTTTTCACTTGACTTTTTCTGGGAAATGTCACACAATTTGTGGGAATGTAGCTGTGTGACACTAATTCCCCATTAATGATAATATTTGATTTATTCACAGTTACACCAGCCCAAAGAATCACGTTTTGATTCATTAATCCCATTGGTTTCATTACTCTGTGACCCAAAAACTTGTCTAGAATCTCCCATTGCCTAGTGGGAGCCTTTTTATAGTTTCTCAGCAATTGCAGCAATGAATTTTGAGCTGCCTCTTGCATTTTTCTCAATGCCTGACTCTATCAATCTTGTTTCTCTCTCATTGCAAGCTGTCTCAGGGAGATCAGATGCTAATTAGCTGTCCATCTGTATATGGTTTTTCTGCTTCAAAGGTTATATTGATTTAAAGCTATCTTATTTTACTGAAAATCACTTTGCCACTTTTTGGCTGGTTTTTGGCTATCATTATTAATTTATTCCAAAATGTTCAGACTATAATATTGTATTTCTCTGACTATTGCAATATTTCAAATATTCTAGGAAATCAGTTTCAAGCTTCTTTTAGCACCAAATCCCCAAGTGGGGTTCTTCTGATTATTTTCACTACACCTAAGATTTCTGCAAAGCTGGACTTAGTTATCTTGGCATGCTCCTTGTCAGAGTGACTACTGTGATTTGTTCCTTAAACAAGTAGCACTGAGTGTGCTGTACAAAACCAGCTTGCTGGGCTGTTTCTCAACAGCCTGCTTGGAAAGCCCTGGGGTTGTTTTCTCTCCAGTCCCTTTGGCCATCCTGGTTTGAGTGGCCTTATGTGGAGTGGCACCCTCTGCCATAGCTGCTGTTGTCCTTAGAAACACACAAACCTGTCCACAGTAAGAAGGCAAATACAACAACAACTAATAATAACTAACAACTAACAAATACAACTTGACGGCCAAGTCAAGGCAAAATTGATATGATAAATTTTGTTGCTTCATATTGTGGCTTCCACAGCCTTAAATTCTTAAATTCACTTCTTCATTTCATTCTCTCTCATTTGAATGTTTTTCTTCATGTCACTGTTTTATTACAGAACAAGGAAAGCATTTTCATGTGGTAAATTAACCTGTTTTTCCCTGAATGCTGTTTGGCAGCAGTTGCTTAATTACTTATTTTGAGGAATGGCCTAATTCATACAAATTTGGCATCAACATTTCCTGGGCATAAATTGAAGAGCAAACTAATACACCAAGAAATTGGAAAAAGAACAATCAGTGTCATGAAATTTTGAAATTTAAATAAAATATTTATTGGCGTTTAAAAACAGAAAAAGTTTAATTGTGCTCCATTAAATAAGTAATTCAGTGGTGATATGTTTATAGAAAAGCAAATGCTAAGGTACAGATTCTCACACAATAGAAGGTGTTCTAAGGGCATGATTCTAAAATTCACTGTGGGGTTTTTGGTATGTGATTCATGTAGGATTGAAACCTATATAAATGACATCTGGTTTAATTTTTGGTATTCTCAGTACTTGATGCACATAGAACAGTTCCTGGGGACTTGCAGATCTTGCTACATGCTTTCTCCAGGCATCATTTAAGTTTTGAAACAAGTATAAGGCAAATTGAACAAGTGACAGTTATGTTTTAATTAAACATGAAGTGATTTGGAAGCACATTTATTTCCTTTAGCCTTAGTTATCACACATAGAAAAACTCAAATCTCAGTGTCAGAGACAATAGAAATGATCAGCGTAGCTTAAGAACCTCCAGACTCTGTTGGAGAAACAGCCTTGTATACAAAATTGGGACTGAGACAATTTGTAGTTGGAATAAGAAGCTTTGTTTGGCCCTAGGATTACACTGAGAAGAGGAATGTATTGCCTAGCTCTTAAGCATTGACTTGTGATGTCATTTCCCTTTCCTTCTCATCACATTTAAAACTTACAGCTATAGGTAGCTTAAGTAACTGAGGCTTAACTTACTTTTGCACTAGAAAATGGTTCCACAGTTGCACATTTCCAGTCTTTCAGAATCTCTTCTTGGCTCTCTGGATTTTAATTCCAAACTGTAGTTGCAAATCCAGATTTACTTTGATTTCTTGTTTCCCCTTGATTTAATTCATTTTTAGGAGATGTGTAGCTTGAAATTTCTGCACTCTGTGTTAAGCCATAACACATTCTTCTCTTAATTCTCAAAGTAAAGGGAGGCATTTCTCCAGTGAAGTGTAGTCCCCATCTTCCCTTACCTTGCAGAAGTCCATGAGACTTTGTTATCCAGTAGACAGCCCATCCCAATCTGGTTAATAAACTACAGCAGGACTGGCAATATAACCACTATGAGCTTTGTTTGTGTTATGATGCAACACTAAGCTAGGAAAATTCTATAATTATTTATAATTAAGCTACTGTGAGGGCACAGTGTGTATCAGGATGTGGATTCATTATGTCGGTTTGCTTTCTGAAAGTAAAAAGATTAGTGGCACAGCTTCTGGAAGGTTTGTTTAAGTCCTTCAGTATTCAGATAAGGGAATAAGTATGCATGTGACTGGGGAGTGGCAGGTCTCCAGCAGTCTAAAATATTGCATGAAGTGCTTGGGAGCTGCAATTTTTTATTCATTTTAAGCACTGTCTTCCTGACATAAATCAAGAGTTAATTTGTTCTATTAAAAGAAAGGCAAGAAAGTTCTTCTTCACAGCCGTTTTGAAAAGCTTGTAGAAGAGTGATGACAGTCTGGATCTGAAAATGTCTACAATTGCCAATCGAAAGCTGGATTTTTTTTCTGCATTTTTCCAGTGGAGGGCACGAAGATGGTCAGGAGTTGAGCATCTCTCCTGTGATGACAGGCTGAGAGAGTTGGGGTTGTTCAGCTTGGAGAAGGGATGGCTCCATGGTCTTATAAGAGCCTTCCAGTACCTAAAGGGAGGTTACAGTAAAACTGGAGAGGGACTTTTTAGAGGAGCTTGGAGAGATAAGACAAGAGGTAAGAGCTTTAGACTGAAAGAGGTTTAGATTGATTATTAGGAATAAATTCTTTACTGTGAAGGTGGTGAGACACTGGAGCAGGTTGCCCAGAGAACCTGTGGATGCCCCCTACCTGGAAGTGTTCAAGGCCACGTTGGAGGGGGGCTCTGAACAATCTGGTCTAGTAGAAGGTGTCCCTGCCCATGAAAGTGGGTTTGGAACTAGGTGATCCTTAAAATCCATTCCAAATGAAACCATTCTGTGATTCCAAATAAGCTCACAAATTGGATCCACTAATCTGTTTGGGAGTATCTGTAGCTGCAAGTAAAAGATGACTTCTGGGAAAATGGCAAACACATGCATCCTTGCTAATAATGGGGCTTTTTACTATAAAAAAATACTTCTGCTAAACTGATCCTTTTTCTCATGTCTCTCATTTAATGTAAACAATCACTCCAAAAATTTTCTTGGTAAGCAGATTTTAGCTGCTTCTTTTTTCAAGGCTCAGAATGCTACTGAGAGAACCAGAGTGACTGAGCAAGCAATAGAGGTGATCAGTATTATGTTTCGCTCTTACTGACAATATGAAAATTAAATAACAAGGTTGTGTACCTACCTGTATATGTATGCATACACACACTATCTATTTAGAATTATACAAATCATTACCCAGTCTCTTTTATAGCTCAGTCTATTGCTGGTGGGCCCTGGCATGTTTCAGATAAATGCAGTTGAATTCTCTTATATTGCATCAGGATGCATTCTCATTCAAAATTATGGTTGACATGTTTAAGTGGGTGCTTCATAAGCAGCCTGCTTTGAAATCTTCTTCCTGTGATTTCCTGCTCTCCAGTCCTTTACCTGTTTTGTTTTGTTCTGCTTGTTTGTGAGAAGTTAAAAAATAATCTGATTTGCAAATCTAAAAGTGAAGGAAGGACCAGAACAAAGAGTTTACTTTTATAGAAAAATCCTCTTATGTTATTTCTGGATCTTGATGCAGGAATTCAGAATTTTACAGATTAGGGACTGTAATCAGTCCAGCCTGGAGGAAGTTTGTCTTAGAGACAGACATTTAAGAAGTAATTTTTACCTCGCAAATTTAATTCTCTGTCTTCAAATTTTCATGTCTTAACTATTAAAAGTTAGTAAAGTCGCAGCTGCAAAATCCTCTAATGCTTAATGAAATTAACATTAATGTTGATTATGAGTTCTTTGAGTTGTCATTGTGAAAACTCTTGTGACCAATGTGATTTTGTCCTTGTTTTTGGAAGTCTGTATGACAGCGTGATAAAATCCTGTCTTTATGCAGGTTTTAGCTTGGGAGGAAACGAGAAAATAGAGATTATGGTTTCTTATCTTTTTCCTTTGTTAGAGCAAAGGGCAGAGTGATGCAACTATGGGGCCCTGAGTTTCACTGCCTGACTACTCACCTTTATTGATTGAGACCTCAAGCTACAGTTTCTGCAACCATAATAATCACAGTCCTCTTACACATAGACTGTACTCCAGGTGGCAGGAGGCATATCTTCAATTACAACACAAATCTTCCTCATAAAAAATGTGCTTGCACTGGCTTGACTTGTCTCCTATTCACTGTCCAGTTATTAGATCACAATAAAAGATCTAGAATTCTGCAACTTAATGTTGCTTTAAGGAAAGGTATGTAGGTAAGCTGCTGGTTGGTGTTTATTTTTTAATTAAAGAATTGAAACAGAAGACGACAAAACTGAGTAATAATCTTTGTACAAATAATTATTTGCTTTGCTCTTTGTTAGCCTCATTCTTAACTTTTCTATTTCCCATTGCCACAAGCAGTGCTAGGAGGGCTTAAAGGCAGCACTTTGCCAATTAGTCATGGCTTGCACACTGCTCGTTTGAACAGCAGGCATTTATTTTTATGCCCAGAAGTCCACGTTTATTAATGCAGATGAACCAGCAGAGGGGAGTCTCGTAGTTAGTTCAATGGTCTAACTGGTCATGTGAGCAGAGAAAATGAAACCTTAAATGTTGTTGCCCAATACTCTACTGTTTTACAGGCAGATTATTATAGTATTATAATAACCTTGGAAAGACAGCTTGTGCCTCCAGTCACAAATGAATTCACACAGAATATGACATTCTTAGCATGGTTGTAAAGGGAAGAGGTTGCTGGGCAGTAAATCTTAGAATTAATGTTTACTGAGAATAAGTGATTGAGAGTGCTACTTTGGAAGTCTTAGCTGCCTGTCCAGAGACTACATAAATCCTACCTGAATGTTTTCCCCAAAAGCTCCATTTATAAGAGGTATGCTTTCAGAAAGCAAGGGTAATATTATTGCCTCAGCTCCCTGGATGAATAATGAAATGTGCATCACTTGAATTCTAAAGAGCTTCAGACTTGTCCATGTATGAAATGGGTTTTGGTAACCCCACGATACGAGGACACCTCGAGGCCCACTATCTCATAAACTTACCATCAGACTTTGCCCTTGATCCTATACTGCCTCAGAGTATAAATTCTGCATCTCTGCTTGGTAGTCCACCACCACCATGCCATGCTGGGTTCTGTCAGAAGTCCCATTCCAGGGGATATTTTTTTGTAAGTTTTCCAGGAATTTTGATTGCAATTTCTACAGTTATCATGAAAAAAAAAACCAGAAAACCAGCAGAGGGATCAAAACAAATGTCACTTTTCTGAATTGTCATGAAGATTATTGTGGCCAATGTTACAATTTCTGGTTTTGTACCTCCTTTGCTTTTGGCTTTTGAGGAAGGCAATTCTGTCTTGCCACAAAACATCAAAGGTGCAGTGAGCTGTCTCAGATGGTCATGGCTCAGCACTTACACTCGTGAAATTAATTTCTAGGAATTGGAAGTGATACTGTCTCAGCTTCTTCTTTGGTGATACAAAGACAAGCTCTGTGTGAGTACCTGGGTCACTGAAGAGAATGGATGGATTTCCACTTATCTTTGGGCACTCTAAACAATATTTGTATGGAATAATATGCATACCCACCTTTCAAATTTACCTGAAAAAGGAAGAGTGTAAAAGAATGAAGTGTACACATTTTCAGAGCATGATTTTGTCCCAAGAGCATGGAAGTATGAAACCTGCAGCTTAAGCCCTGCAGAGGGTGGGATTTCAGATGCTCAGCTTGGAATGGCTCATTGCTTTAGTTCTAAGCACCCCCATGCCTAGCATGCCTGACGTGTTTGAATCACATCCTGAGGCACTTAGCTCTCCCTGTGTGCTGTACAGTGATCTTAAGAGCCTAACTTTGTATTCCATTGCTCTGAAAAAGCACTGATGTTCCCAGAGTATGTTTTTGCCAGGTATTTCTGAAGCCATGTCTGTCTTTCATCATACTGCAACTGCTCACTATGTTGAATCACCATTTATAAAACTGCAATTCTAATTTTAACATCACAATTGGCTTCTGTGGAAGTGGCTGTAATGAACAAAATGAAAAGTTATTAACCAAATCCTTTTTCCTGCTCTGCAGTCTAATTGTCATCTGGAGAAATCTCCTCAGAGTTGTAATAACAACTTTATGTGCTCAGTAGAGAGGAAGCTGTATGCCTCTACTGAGGTTTTAAGCCAGTACTAGACACTGAAGACCAACACACCAATTAAAAAAACAAAACAAAACACTTTCATGGAGATTTTGCCTGATTTTAGGAATACCTAAATGTATAAGGCAGTTCCCTTTTTTTCCTCATGTGTCTCCAGGTGCTGGATATGTACAAATGTGCTTCTGTGCATGTTATTTAGACTTGCTCTAGTCGATGCAGGTTATTGTCACTTAGTTTCAGGCTTAGACTGAAACACTTAGAAACGTGCAGGGCCAAGAGTTGGTGGTTGTCTTTTAAGATGTTTCCAGCAGATAAGATAGTAAAGAGGTTACTGGTGTTTTACTGTGAAAATAAAACAACCAGAACAGTTTCCCAAAAATTTGAAGGTTTGCATTTTTCCCCTAAGACAGTCAAAATCACCTCAGAGTGCCATATCTAGTAGGCTATGGAGCTGCTGTCCCTCACATGCTTTGATTTTCTGGTCACACAAACCTTTTCAATGTTTTGCTGTGCAGTGGGGCACCACTGACATGAGGTAGGAGAAGGTGTAGTTGGCACCCTGAATTTAGGGTGCTGATAAAACCAGTGTCAGTGCATCAACCTGAGGATGACTTGGACGAGATTCTCAGACAGGTGCTGTGACTCTTGGGGATGGTGCTGTGCAGGGCCAAGAGTTGGGCATGATGATTCTAGTGGGTCCCTTCCAACTCAGCTTATTCTGTGGTTCTGTGATCTGTGTTTCATTCCTTCTGGAAAAGACACTGACTTTAAAATGTGTGTTCCTACATTCTGGCAGGATGTATCAATGTGTCTAAATAAAAAAATGAACTCTAGCCAGCTGCTTTGGCAGGACAAGCATCAGTGCTCTACTTTAGCCTGTGATCTGCATGGATGGGTGTAGGGATCTGCTACCTTGAATGATGTGTGTGGCTGGTCTTTGCAGAGCAAGGATTTGGTACTCCCCATTACCCCAAGGATCCCAAATGTGCTAAATATGCCCTGTTTAGTGTATTACTTGTTTTCTGCACCAGCATAGTTTCCAGTTTATGTTATATAAGGAAGCTAAATGTGCACAGAGTTCAAGGTGCTCTTCTGGGACTCAGCTCCCACAGGTTGAGTTCTGCAGTATTTATCTTGTAGGTACTGGGAAAATGAATTTCACCTATAACTGAGTTTGTATTCACTATGCTACCTGAAGTTACCTTGTACAACACAAACATACAGTGAGGACAGGAACAAAAAATAGCTGCCTTATTGATTGTAGCTTAGGGGTCATTTTCATACATTCTAGATATGTATAGAGAAACAATCCATCTCTGTTCCTGCTTAAAGAATGTATGACTGATCTTGTCAGCTTTAATTTTTGTGAAATTTAGAATGTGACATTTGGTATGTCTGAACTTATGTCCATGTAGACTATTGTCTGTTCTTTGGAGTCAATTCAGGATAGGATACTCAAATTATTTATCTTGCAGGAACAAATGACTGGAATGGGTTTTTCAGGTAGTATGAGAAATCTTCAGTTTTTCTTTAAACTGTTAGATAGCTTTTGAACAGTCCTTAAAGGGCAAGAATATTATACAGTTAAGATATTGATTACACTAAATTTTCAGAATTTCATAGCAAGTTTTTCCAGAACAGATCACAAGAATCACTGTAGTGGTTCTCCACCACTTCAACACACAGATCACGTGTTCCTTATTTTAGCAAAATCTGAGCCTAAGAGAAACAGGAATCACAACATAATATATGAAAGTACTCTAGAGATACTTAATTTTTTCTAAAGCGATCTTCTTTCTCTTTTGATCCTGTACGTAATCTAGAAATACATGCTCTATATTTTTTCCAAGCACAGATGGAAATTAATAAAAATTAATTTCATTTTAATATTTTCTAAGCATTCTTCAAGCACATTGAAAGACTAAGTTTTTTCATTTTGAAGAGACTTGTCTGTGTGTGGTGATTCCTCGATCTTACTTTAATTATGCCTAAATAATTATGAACCTCCAGATGTTTTTTCCTATGGCAATATCTCTATTTTTATTTTGATCATAAAAAGTATAAAATTCTGAACTATGAAAGTGCAGTTATGATAGAACATGCTGAAAATACTGAAGTTTTTGTTAGAATAGGCATGATTTGATTACATTGCTCAAAATTAAAATCTCACATCTGTCAGTATTTATAATGCTATGATTTACTAGTCTATATAACTTTTCCTTGGATGCAGATATAAATTCTTAATAATTTTCTGCATTAAAACTGCAAAACCAGTTTTGAAACATTTCACTCTCAGGGAGACATACCTTAGTATTGTTGGAGGCTACAAACATTATGCAGTGATGTCTTAACTCTGTTTGACCCTAAATTTAATTTTTCTTTAGAAATATATTTGAATTTACCCAGAGCCATAAAAATGGAGCCTCTATTTGCAGTGCACAAATGAGATTCCATTTAGGTACATTCTCCGCTTTTTCGCATAAACACGTTTCCTTGTTGGAATGCTTTAACATTAGAGCACAGGATCTTCTGAGTAGAAAGGCAGAAAAGTTCTCTTTAATGTGAGGGTGGTCAAACACTGAAGCAGGTTCCCCAGGGATGGTGTGGTGCCCCCATCCTTGGAGATACTTGGTACCCTTGGCTTCACTGTTTTGGGCAGACTGTAACCAGCAGGCTGACTCTGAGGGAGGTGATCCTTGCCCTCTCCTAGACACATCTGGAATGGTGTCCAGATCTGGGCTCCTTGGTACGAGGGAGACATGGCTGTGTTGATACCAGAGGCCCACAGAGAAGGGTAATGGGTTGGGGTGTCTGCCATATGAGGAGAGGCTGAGGAAGCTGAGACTCTTTAGCCTGGCAAGGAGAAGCTTTGGGAGAATCATGCCAGTGTGTATAAATACCTGATGAAGGAAGTGAAGAAGGCAGAGCTGGACTTTCCTCAGTGGTGTCCAGTGACAGGCCAGGAGGAAATGGGCACAAACTGAAATGCAGGAAATTCCATGTCATTCTAGAGGTGACCAAACATAAAGAAATTGTAGAAAGTCCATTCCTGGAGGCAGGTACAAATGTGACTGGACAGGGCCTTGAGTGACATGCACAAGTAGACCTTGGTTTGAGCAGGGAGGTCAGACTAGACTAAGTCTCATGTTGCCTTCCTACCTCAGGTATTCTGTGATTTTGTGAATGTAACCCAAGTCTTTGTTTTGATTTTTTTTTTTTTTCTGTAGACTAAAATACCTGAAGTAATAGCAGTGAAATTCCACTGACAGATTGAAATCTCTATAGGTTCCCTTATCAACTAAAAATGATGAGCAGATTTTATTTTAATCCTGTTTAATTCAGTAATTCAGTATGCACTTATTGTTACTAGTTTGCCTTTGGTTGCTTTTTTTTTTTTTTGGGGTTTTTTGGGGTTTTTTTTTTTTGTTTGTTTGTTTTTTTGTTTTTTTGGTTGGTTTGGGGGGTTTATTTTGGTTTTTTTCCCCCCAAATCCTCCTGCAGGCTTTTAAAGCAATAACAATGAAACAGAGTGCTATACCCTCTGAATATTGAATTAAATATGACTTGATGCATAAATATGCATTTCTAAAGCACCAAATTCCTAAAAACACAAACAACATTCATTTACCCTCCTTTGAGCAGGAAGTTGGACTATTTGTTTTTCTGTGATTCTGAAATTGCTGGACCATGGTGGTTCCTATTAGGTTTAAAAGACTAAAGGTGGTTTATCTCTCACTCATTATAATTCTGAAAGCGCTGACATTTTTAGCAATTGCCAGAGTATTGAAACTTCATTTCAGCTTCATGTATTTCTAAATAATAGAATAGTTCTTTGCAAGGTGCTCTGTCTTGGCATAATCATGTCTAGTGGTTAGTAAAGTGTTAAAGCTACTGTTCTTGGGCCTCATTGTAATTTACCAAGCAGCTGCAACAATCAAAAAATATGACAGTCAGTAAAATTTAAAAGACCTTTCAAAAAATCTTGTCAAGCCCAAAAGCCAAAGAAGAGAACAGGCAGGAATGTACAGGAATAGTGTACTGGAACAGTGTCTGCTTTCTGTCCTGAGTAGAGACTGAATAAATTGTATGGCTTCCTCCCCAGTAGCATTTCTCCTTGCAATGTCAGTGACCTCTTGAAAGAAAATGAGTATTTGAGTGATTACTGTCAAGTTAGAGAAGTATGAAGCATGTAAGCAGTATGAAGTTACTACCTGATGTTTGCGGAAAACTATTAGATCACGGTAGAAAACAAAATGCAGAACTCAGGAAATAGCTATTAGATATACAGGGGAAAATGAAGATACACAATAGAGGACTTCAGTCTGGATTATATATGGTAGAAATAGCAATTTCTCAAACAACAGCAACAAAGAAAAAGGACTTGAACATAAAGGCTTATCTCCTGTATAGCACAGATTATAATTTGAGTTGTTTAACAATATTGCTCCATATCTAGACACCTACAGGTTGTCATGATTGTAAAACCCAAGCAAATGGAAAACTAATGGGCATACTGGATGAAATTTAATGAAAACAAAGCTAAAAAATGAGAAAGAGATAACAATTGATGGAAATCAGAAGGTAGGGACATTTGGAACATAACGAGATCTTGAGCAGTCTGATGTGATTAGACCTGCTCTGGGCAAAGGTTGGTGCTAGGCAACCTCTAGAAGTCCCTCCCCACCAAAAATATTCTGATATTCTAGGAAGACAAAGGAGAAGAGCAATAAGACATGTTTAGGTAAATCAGAAACTAAAGAATTCTGACAATGATATCAGTTAAGTGTTTTGAGGAAATTGTATTTTCAATAATAATGTGTCAACAGAAGAAGTGTTTCTTTAATCTTCTTGTAATTTCTGTTTTGGGGAAATGGATAGCAACAAAAATGCTATAGGTTTTTCTGCAGTAACCTGTGAGAATGATGGTTAGGTATTTTAGAACAAGTGATTTAAAATAAATGTCTATTTAAATTTTTCTGACAAACTGATCAAAGAACCTTTTGAGTATTTGTCATGAATGTTATCATCTTGGACCACCAAAGAACTTCAAAGGAACTAGAAGGGAGCTCACACTGCACTCTATGTTAAAAGACTGTAAAGGATAGTTTGAGTTGATGCAGGCTAGTCAGTCCCACAAAACAGAACACATGATGTATATTTTTGACTTATACTGAGCAGACAGAGGTAAGAGAAAAATTATGCACGTGGGTTTATGAAAAATTACCTCCTGCCAAACTCCTCTTGCTTGGAATTTATATTTCTGTTGATGAAAAACCCCACATGTTTATAAATTGAGTTAGTTTCTAAATAATAGAAGTATTTTCCTTGCAGAGGTAAGGACATTATAAGTAACAAAACCAAGTCACTAGCAGAGAGTGATCTCAATTAGTGAGAGAACAGCATGTCTGCATAGATTTTGTATTTATCTCTTCTGCAACATTTCTCTTCTGGAAAGCAGTGTTCCTTAAAAAAAGAAAACAAACAAAACAATCTTGGTATATGACTGGATTATTAACAAGATTCTTGGATGGATAGACAGACAAATTAGGGGCATTTTTAGGAGGAATTCTGTGTCTAGTCCTGGTAGCCATATCTAAATTTTTACAGAACAGCTATGCAAATAGCTAAAATGCAGTAAAAAGGTCTCCTAATAATGAGATATTCCAAAAATTCTGTTCAAACCCTCACACATATGATGGTGCAATTTTGTAATCTGAACTATATTAAAAACTTTTGACAAGTTTTTTTTTGACAGCTTCCATAACCGGAATAATTTTAAGTGGATGCTTTGAAGTCAGTGGAAATAAGTCTAGAAAAAGATATATATTTTTAACAGCAGATATGTTTAATATAACAATTCACATAAGCTTTAATTCAATTCTACCTTGCTAGCAGGTCAAGAGTAAATGTTTTTCTAAAACAAAACTGTAGGTTAAAGAAAATGTAATCTAGGACTGTACTTCAGAATGTCATGCATATGAGGTCACTCCAGATCCTCAAAATTATTCAGTCTAGTCTCCAGTCCACAAGTTATCTGAACACAGATACTCTTACAGGAACACTGAAGTGTTATCATTTATAGTATGAAAACAGGGACAATGACATTTTACAAAGAAATCGGAAAGCCTTCCTTACATAATGGAGAAAGCTACTTATTGGCTTAAATTGAGGAAAAAATATTAGAAGGAAATTATTCTTCTCGAAATTGCATGAAGATTGCATTGTAGTGGCTATTAACAGTTTATTGTACACAAGATAAAGTAATTGCAAGAGAAAAAAAAGAGCTATGATTAATAAGTTATTTGCTCAGATATTTTAATAATTTGATATATTTTTTTTTGTTCAGAAATCCACAGTGAAGAAATCTAATTACTGTCCTCATTTTTGGATGTAGTCTAGAGGCAGGCAAATGTCTTTCAGTAAGGAAAAAATATTTGCTTTTTTCAAAAAAATGATAATTTTCATTTGCAACTGGAAAATATGTTCATGTAAAAATGTTTTCTGGGCAAAGATAGGAAGGAATTATTATTTTCAATCATAATACTTTGCAGGGAGATGAAGGAAACATATAAATGTATTTTTTACTTTGTTCTTAAATGAAAACTGAAACAATCTTATTAAATATTTGAATACCATTTCCTTAAATCACATAAAAAGGCTCTGTTTCCATCATTAATAATTTTTTAGCTTTTCTGTTGTGAAGGAAAGGTTGTCTCTATGCCCTAAGGCATCAGATATGTAACAGATTCTTCTGCAGCTGTGAAGAAATGGAGGTACCCTTTGAGGAAAATTGCCCTTGTGCTTTTTGTCTGCATCTGGGCCCACCTGGCTAGGAATCTAAGACAATGCCTACAGGAGCATTTTAGTTGAGAGACCTGGAGTGTGGTTTTGAAGTGCATCCTACTATTGTCCCCACTTACCATGCTTTGGCTCCTGCCAAACTAGGTGTTGGAGTGATGAAAGGATGATGTCTTCTGCCATCACCTGTGCCTGGTAAATACTGTTCCTGAATAGCTGTTGGGTTTCTCTGTGTCTTTCTCCTGTATCTTTAGAAGCCCAACCAGGATTCTGAATATTCACAGAGCTAAGACAGGAGACCCTATGGGTGGAGTTATCCCATTGACAGATAGAGATAATCCCATTGTGTATCCAAAGCATTCCACATTCTTACTCTGGGCCTTAAAAACTTTTATTGAAACTTCTGTTTTCTAGAAATTGAAACTAATTTATTTTCAGAGTCCAAAATCTTCAGGGCAGAAGGGGCAAATACAACATATATCTGACATGCAATTTCATTTTGTCTCTGGACAAAATTTTTAAGCTACTTTTCAGCTATCTTTGTACAGCCTAGTAATTTATGGCTAAGCTAGACTGAATCTTTATAAAAGACATCCATTTTTGATTTAAAATGTTCTGCAGAGAATCCAGCATACCCTTAAGTGAGGTGTTCCATTGATTAATTGCACTCACTCTGAAAATATTTCCAGTCAGACTTTGCTTAGCTTCAGTCTCCAGTCATTTATCTTTGTGCCTTTGTCTGTCAAGAAGCTGCTTGCCATGGAAAGAAAAATCTTTTAATACATAGGTACTTACAAACTGGCACTTTGTTGCCCTTGGGAAAACAGTTCTGTGAAAGTGACGCACAATTTCAAAATCTTTCAAAAGAGAAGAACCAAAAATTTCAAACATTTCTTTGTTTTCAATTATTTCCAATCTCAAGGGAATAAGAATTTCTTGCAATATAGTATAGTTATACTGAACTTTCAAGAGATGGAGAGAACTTTTTTAGCAAACCATGGCCGTGAGTTGAAATGTAGTAAAACTGATATAGCATTCCTTTTTGTTACCTCGTACGTTGTCATTTTCAGAGAGATACAACATGTTTATTTTAATTTTTTTTAAATCAGTTTTGTCTCAGAAAGATGTTCCAATTATAGCTGCTACTAAAAAATGTGGGTTTTCCCCAAATGATAAGATGAGAAAAATCTTATGGAAAGTGCAGAGATGGTAGAGCCAAGTTTTCCAGTCTAAGGTGTTTGATGGTAGGTCAAGAGGAAATGGACTGTAAGATGCAGCACGGTTAGATATAAAGAAATGTGTTTTATTTTTCACCATGATCAGAGACTCAAGCAGGTTTCCAGAGAGGTTTTTGAATCTCTGTCCAAGATGATACTCAAAATTTAGCTATACACAACCCTAGGCTACCTCATCTAGAAGACCTTGCTGAGAGTAGGAGTTGACCTCTTGGATCTTCAGGGGTCCCTTCTGTCTTGAATTCTGCAGTAACACCACAAGTGCAGTGATGTATTTCAGCCTTTCTGTCTTTGATGGAGGTTGACAAGAGCTTCCTCCTCCACCTGGTCAAGAACTTGTGTGAAATGTGTTGAAAACTGGTGTCTTTGAGATTTGGAGAACAACCCCATGAACATATGACTGGACCAACTAAGCTTAATTTCCTCAGGCAAAAAGGCCCAAAACAGACAGCAGGTCCTTGTTTCGCCACATCAGCTATGCACATGCAGTACGGGCAACTGTGCTTTGTTAAACTGGTGATCTAAATTGGCAGCTTTGTTGACATGCAACAGGAAACTACCAGTGTTCCATATTGCTGATTACTAAATCTCAATTTCTGAATTTTATCTTTTGACAATCAGTCATATTTGGGTAGACTTTGATGCCTAAAAGTAATTAAAACTTTTTCAGGTAATAAGTAAATTGAGGCATGGAATTTGCATTTATTGATAATTACACAGAAAAACTCCGAAAATCATGAAACAGAACTCATTTTTATTCACTTGAAGTTTATCTCCTGGTTTTCTAGCTGTTACAAAATATTGCCTGTAGAAGACAACTCAATGTACAAGCAGTGCAAACTAATAGCTAAGAGAAAAATTAATCTCTCATTCTAGCACAGTGTATTGTGACACAAAATTTAAACAAGTATTATTCTATTACCTAATTCATTCCATTTAATCAAACCGAGGACATATCTATCTTTGTAATTTTTCTATAAATAAGCCA
Source organism: Peucedramus taeniatus (assembly GCA_013400575.1). Classification (NCBI taxonomy): domain Eukaryota; kingdom Metazoa; phylum Chordata; class Aves; order Passeriformes; family Fringillidae; genus Peucedramus; species Peucedramus taeniatus. The sequence goes on from WBNO01023376.1 coordinate 203,250, forward strand.
CAAAGTCTGGACATTTTTAAGTTAGGGAAGCCAGGCTGTCAGCATTCAAATTCAAAGTTGTCTTGAAGATTGTACACTTTGATATGCAGCTGATAAAAATAAACTTGTTATGTAATGTGCTGATTCAGTGAAGAGAATAACTACATTGCTTAACTTTTTATGCACTACTGGATCTAGTAGCATTCAGTAAGTACACATAAGTTAATTCAAAATTATTGAATAGAAAAAGTCATTGTCATCATTAGGAATATAAATGCATTTCAGCACTATTGATCATTAACAATATGTCTGGTGAATTGGCTCCTTGGTTTGATTGCTTGTTTTAGCAAGATCAAATACTTCAGTAATTATGGACTTCCAGTAAACTTATTTTCAAGAATTTTCAACTCCCTGTTGACAGTGTGAGGTCATACAATCATGGTACTTGATCAAATATGTTTATTTAAATCTCTAACAGAGTTCAACTCCATTAATTCCATGACCTCTTTTCCTTTGAGCTCTCTGGCCATGGGCAATTATGATTCTGTTTCAGTTAGCTATAGCTAAACCCCTGTTTTTTCTTCCTCTATTTTCACTATGAGTAAAACTAAGCCAATATTTAATATCTCTTTTACATTTTTATTACCATGATTAACATCCTTCTTTTGCATAATATGTGCTTATTTGTATATGGAAAAAAAAACAGTGGTGATTTTTTTTCTGAAAGAGACTTTAATATTTCCTTGAAGTAGTCCAAATTGAAAAAGATATCAAAATGTCACAATGCCTATAAATTTCTAATGTGTTTTCTATATGATGAAGGGGTTTTTTTCTATTTTTGGGGGGAGAGAGTATGTTTGTTTTGTTATTGTTGTGGGGGTTCATTTGTTTTTGTTAGATTTATCTGAATCTGGGGCATCATAAAAAGAGAAGCTGGAGAGTCTTTTTATGCTGGTTGTACACAATTCTATGTACATGGAAAGGAAGGGAGTTTTGTTTTTACACAGAATGATCCTCCAGGTTTTTGACTAGGAATTGCTTTGATTTGAATGATGATGTCTGTTCATGAATAAATTGGTCAGAGTATGGTAATGCAAATGTGTGATTTGAAGATCTTTCAAGCAATTTATGAACTGAAGTTTTAAACACACAGTTTAAAATGCAGCTAAAGTAATCTGTATTCTGCTACACAATGGCATCAAATTCTTTGATAGCAGATGTATTTTCCAGCAGCAGCCAGTGAATTCCAAAGCAATATCAATTTATTTTATTGCTAAGTAATATACTTATTTTTTCTCACTTACATCCCTTTGCAAAGATACAAAATGTGACTCATAGGCTGCAAACGCACAACAAATTTTATACTGGATTAATATTATCAACAAATGCTTTCATGTGTTCTTCAAGTCATATGGCCACATCACCTACAGTCCCTGTCTGAACCTGCTTTTCCCCATGTGCCAGAGGAGAGGCTAAGCTTGAAGGCTGCTAGAGCAACTTTTCTTCATCATCTGGACAAGTCTATACTGCTGCTCTGTTCATTAAGTAGCCCCAAGTCTGTGGTGCAGCATGTGGTGTAAGGGTCTCAGCAACAAATAGTTTAAGTGGTGTGGCTGACACTACTGGCCAACATTTCCAGCTCTTTCTGTTCCCTCTGCAAGCCTAACACTAGTGTTTGCTTTCCAGCTTTTTGAGCCATGCATTGTAATCTAGTTAAAGGGCTCAATGAGTAAATCTTCCAAGAGTCAGTTGCAAACAGGAAAAAAAAAAGTTTAAGCTTACATGACATTTTTCTTGTATGTATGTTGAAAATTGAAAGGTTTGCTATCGGCAGATGCTCTGGACCTACTTTTTATTAAGACCCTTGCAATACCAAGGGACCAAATTCTGATATGAGAGGTCCCATCCAGCCTATATGCTTGCCGAATAGTGAAATCAGAAATTACCTAGTCAACATGATACAAATGGGAAAAGGCAAGAAAAAGCACCATTCAGAGCTGTCATTTTGCAGAGCACACATACCAATTTTTGCTACAAATTTAGTCCCTTCACTGCTATTTAGCTTCCTTGTTGCCTGTTGAATTTTAGGGTGTGATTACAAGAGGGAGTGGAATTAGGTAACTGCTGAGCTATAGTTCAACATTATGAACTTAATTTTTGATGTAAGAGGAAATTCTGTTGCGTCATTCTGTGACAGAAGACAATTGTGAAAGGAAATGCTTGTGATCTTTAAAATAAGAATACCACTTTTCATACTGAAGGTCATGCTAAAAGTGTATTCTCTAGCAATATATAAAAGTATATTCTGATGCTTCTGGTGTTCTTCATAATGTTCCTTTTGCATTTTTCAAATCTTTTCAAGTTTTTGTATGGCTTTTGATGTCAATGCCTTCCCCAATCTCTATTATGGTAGTTTTTTTTCAAGTCTAGTTTGGCTTGAACATCACCCACATATATGTTTGGAATTCTGGGGTCTAAAATTCTTTAATGGAAAAGAAATGTAGTTTTACTGATGTAATACATCAGTAAAATGGTGTAGAAAGCTTACTTTGGAATAAAAGTGGCTTTGAAGTCATTTGGGTAGTCTTGGTAGATGAACTGAACACATGATTGCATGGTTTTAATGAAACAAATGGAAGAAAATACAAAATAAAAAAGATGGGTTTACTTTTGACTCCAGCACAAGTAGAACTATTGGATTATCTGCAGTACCTTGCAAAACTGTAGAATAACAATTTGCGGACTCAAATATTATATATATTAGAAGACCTTTAAATTAAAATTTATGAAAATGGTGCTGTATCTGTCTGGGAACATTTTGGCATTTTTTTCCTTGTTCTTTCTTCAATCTAGTTTCTCAGAGATCGAACAAAGATTTAGAGAACTTGATTTGCATGCAAGACATTGATTTACAATGTTACTGACCTTCTCTGGCTTAGCAGACAAAACTTACTGTGATCCCTTGTCAGCTACGAAAACTCAAATGTATATATGGGGAGATATTTTCTTTCTATGCAAGGACAGTTTCCTAAGAGTTGTGTGAGGTTTGCTATGACTGGAAGTTTTCTGAACAGTATGATCCGAACGAATCTCAGGAGGTTGGAGGTTGGTGTGGGGACTGTTGAATGACCTTCTCTTGTCCATCTCACATGGGAAGCTGGGTGTGGGGACCTTTGGTGCTCCCCCAGGGCTCACACCCTGCATGTCCTCTGTGTCAACGCTGTAGAGACTGTTTGCTACCATGCTGCTGATGGATAGTGGTGAAAGCTCGATGCTATCAAGAGATATTTCTGTTTACTTGTCTCTTCCCAATGCCTTTTTCCTCCCAGTTGTTATTGGGAAAAGCAGTAAAGTTGTGGTCCATGTTGACAGCGTTAGAGGCTTTTTAAACCCAAGTTAAAGTGATTCTTCTCCATCACTTTCTAATGGCTAGAGATGAAGAATAAAACTGTCTAGCCCTTTTAGCTGTCTTACAGACAATGACTTCCCAAACAGTGAATTATGTACTCTGTAAGGTGGAGATTTAAAAGTGTCTCACTTCCTCTGTCAGTTTCAGCATCTGCCATTAAAAAAGCTGCTTGCTGGCTATTACACTAAGGTTAGGCAGGTATTGCTGCTTTTTTGCTGTGAAAACAGAACACAAAAAGGGTTTTGTTAGCAAGAAAAAGACTAAAAATCAAAAAGCAACTTGCTTGGAAAACACAAGAAAATATAATGGATTTACTTTCAAAGAGTTTGAAGTGCTTCTCAGTAAGTTTTTTTTTATGGCATATACTATTATTGCAAGTAAAATCAAAATGGAAAGGTAGTATTAACTTCCTGCTGACTGCTTGGGTAGCCAAGATATCCATCACTTTTATCTTTCATTTGTTGTAGGAGTAGTATATTTAGAATAACCAGTGCAATAGTTTTAAGTATAAAACTTACAGAAAATATATGAAAAATATGTAATTTCTTTCCACTAAGTTTTTAAGTACTTTTCACTTAAATTAATTTAGATGACATGTTTTTCTTAGTGAAAAATCTGCTGTAGAAAAATCTATATAAATAATTAATGCATGCGTAAAAACACACAAAAATCTCCTACTATTTTTTTTGGTCCTGTAGCGTAAATATATTTTATAGAATAAAATTCTGATAAACAGGCTTTGCCAGCTTCTTATTTATTTAAAGCAAGCAACTTTTTCCTTTTTATGCTTTTTTGTTTTCTCAGGTTAGTTTCAATTGCTTAGATTTATAATTTCTTCTTGAAAACAAGGCAACATGTGTTTAAATGAGGCATTTTCCTTTTTTGCTTTGTTGATATTTTTGCAGAACAGGCTAAAGAAATCATGTGGATTATCATGATATGTCTGTTGTTCTCAACAGATAGATACTTTACCTCTTGTGATATTTGAATCTTCTCTGAGAAAATAATTGGAAAGAATCAATTATTTTTCTTTTCTTTTTTTTTCCCTTCTTGCTGTTTTCAGTATTAGGTTATGGGAATCTTATTTAATTTCATTAATTTTACCAGAAATATTCTCACCGTTTGTAACTAGGGGTTTAGCTGAGGTGTGATGCTTGAAATCAAAGAGCCAGGTTATGGTAAGATTCTAGTAAAAGAGGAAATCTTTATTGATGTGCATGTTTGAGAGTTTTTGAGTATCTAGTTATTTTTCTTCTGGTTCAAGAAAGCAAAACACAGTACACCTACTGTGGTTTGTAGGTTAAGACTATTTAAAAAGTCCTCAGAAAAATTAGATCTCTTTGTAGTTCCACAAAGTTTAACATATTCTTGCATTTTTTAATGCTGTTAAAATTATTTGGTTTAAGTAATTAGGTAAGAATTAATGTAAATAATAACGTACATTTTCTAATCAGCTAGTTCTGACCACCTTTGTCTAACTCAAAGAATTTAGAAAGGTTTTAATCATACCTGTTTCCAAAAAAGTGCAAAACACGTAAATGTTAAATTAAGTTTAAAAAATCTGTAAGGTAGGCATAGAATCTCATACACTTTTCATATATGAAATTATTGAACATGTTTTTTCTCTTTTCTTTTTCTAACACTAATAAATTTTTTACCTTGAGAAAGTCTTTTTTTACTCAGCCATGCTTTCAGGTGACAAGTTACGTATGTCACCTTGATTCAAATACCTTATTTGTTTTCAGTGTTGTATCTTAATACTTAAAGTATAAAGTTTCCATTTCTGATATCAAAGATACCAAAAGATGCTCCCTTGACAATCAACACTTTCTTTTAAAACAAGATGAGCCCTGCTTTTTCTGGATTCCTTTTAATAACTTTGAAGAACTTTGAAGTCAAGAAAATTTTTAGCTGAATGTCAAATGAGGACATTTATCCTTGTTCCTCTGCAGTACTTAGTTAAAGTTTACTTGCTGGAACTCCTTTGATTTGCAGTGATAAAATAATTTCTTTTTCAGTGTCTGTCATTCAGTCCTTCGGTACGTTAGGAACAAAATGTGCCTGTAATGCCACAGGTTTCCTTGTGGTAACACAGTGCATCTGAAAGAGGCTGGCTGCTCATTCATGTGAAATACTTTGCTCAATTTCTCCACCTTGCTTACTGAACAGTTGTCTTTTTTAGTAGGCAATGTTGATTAATCTCTGACTGGTGCTGTGAGTCAAAAATAATATTTGATACCAAATATTATAGAATCCTCCTATTGTTGTACCAGTAACATGTCCCAGTAAGCAGGATTTTGCCACAGGTTCAGCAAACCCACACCTGCCCTTTTGTGTTTTTCATTACAAGTAATAAAGTTTTCTACTTTCCCTCCTGCATGTTATCTCATCAAAGATAAATGTATTTTTTCTCAGTTACCTCAACTTGTCCCTGAAAGCCAAGAGCTTACTATGTCTTCTCTGCACTTGCAGGTTCCAGACAAGAAAGTTTGGGTGTTTTTCCAGAAGAGCATGTGTTACTTGACTTGATGCCCAGAGCACTATAAACATTTTTAATTTTTTTGCACTTAACAAAAATTAAAATGGCCTTCTGCATTAGAAGTTGGTATTGAACACATCCTCAAAGGAAGGCCACTTCTACCTTTGTACACAGCCTGGGAACTGTCCAGTTCTGACCAATAACAGATTTCCCAGTAAAGCCAATAGAAAGTTCTTAAGAAGCTAAAGTAAACAATAATATCTAAATGTAGTACCACTATCCAGAATAAATATCTCAGTGAGACTGAATGTCACCAAGAACTGGAAAGCCAATTTTAGAGCTGCTGTTTATTGTCTTTTTCCTGGCATTCTTAGCATTTTCTTTCCAGTTCATCCTCTGCTTCTCATTTACTTTTCCCTTCTGTGTTTTATTGCTTTTGAGAACTCCCAGCTGATCCTCCTGTGCTTCAGTTTCACTTCCTCTCTCAACTGCTTTCCAAAATAGGATCATTGAACAGTTAATGCTGGCACTTAGAATGAGTGAACAACCCAATTAGATTAACTAAGGGTAGGGAAATTCATGTTTCAGACTTTTATTTTCTGCCAACTCAGGAAGACAAAAGAACATCAGACAGCTCCCAGGTTCTGCCAGGCATAGCAGTGCAATGTATAATTGGGACCATAATGTCCGTGCTGGTGATGATGTCGCTGTTTTCTGCCTTCAGGGGATAAGGGCATTTGCCATTTGCTGGAGAAGAATTAAATGGAAGAAATGAGAGTTTTTGGCAGATTCTACCTGTCAGATTCCGGGGGTGAACAAACAACGATAACTATTTAAAACTTCATCAGAGCAAAAGACATTAACCAGACCTTCTGATATGCTTTGTGGATGTTGACTAATTCATACATACCTATTACTAGCTCCCTATGGATCAAGAATTTCTATTTTTGCTCCTGAGTAACACAGGACATTGGAGAGAGAGCTGAGTCCTGGTGCTTGCTCTTAAAAGGTAATAAAACATCAATAAAATCACTTTCCTATTATTTAGCCAGTGTGGTGGATATGAAGGAAGGTGACTTTCCCCTGGGCGCTGAGCTGTGGGGTAACCCTTTTATTTTTCCCCCCCCTAGCCTTCCTAATTAAGCTGCCTCTATTTCTGTAGGGTTTTGCAGCTGTAGTACCACGAAATTATTTTTTAAGCTTTAAGACACAGTTGTTATTAAAGTGTTGGTAAAATATTAATATATATTTACTTTTATATATGTTCATGTAAATAAAACCCACACATACTCCTCTTCCTCAGAAAAAGTGCTGTCAGTACTAGGATTTAAAAAGTGTGTGTTTCAGAGATGAGTCCTACTGCCACATCATTACCTTACTGGCTGGCATAACTTGTTTTCAGTTTCCCTCCTTCCCCTGACTACTGATGCTAATTTTCAGGGCTGGCTAGCCCACAGGCATAGATGAGCCTTCCCAAAGTTTTGCACTGAATGTAATTTGCTCTTTCCATTGCTTCTTATTGGCAGATTAGATAAAAGTTTCCCTGCTGAATTTCTGAGATGAGTTCTTCCATTTGATGGTTTGGTGCTCTCTAGGTCTTATTTCTGCCTTTTGCTGCTTTCCTTTAGTCCCTCCCTCACTGAAGGAGATAGCACAAGTTATTTTTGCCTACAGCATTCCCTCAAAAATGCAAAGTCAGTTTATTGCCTGGTGATTTTTTAGTTGTCCTTTATTTGTGCAGCAAGGGGGGATATACCAGCTTAGCACAGGCTGCTATTTCAGCAATTTGCCAAACACTCTTCGATACCTAACACTGCTTCTCGTTTGCTCAGACCGGTTTGTGAGTAATCTCCTCGAGGTTTAGCTCTGGTTTTTATTCCGGAAGCTAGTTAGATTTTGAATTAAACTGTTCTCTCTCACTGTAATCTGCATACATTTCAGGATCAGTGGTCCTGAAGAAGTGTTTCCCATTGGAATTTTTCATCATTTATACTTTTTTTTTTTTTACAAGACGAGATGGTATGTGAGTCACTTACAAATTCCCTTCCCACACTTTCTTAATTTAGTTTTAAAGAGTACCATTGAAACGTGTCTGCAATAATAATTTTTTTACTGGCATAGTGTTTTGTTCTTATGAGTATTTCTGCAAATTTGCATTGCTTTATAAAGCCTTAGCAGACCTTAACAAACCATTCCACTAGAATTTCTCTAAAGTGATTTCTCATGGTTAATTTAGTTTGCATTCAATAAATTTCAAATGATAAGTATTTGTCAAGCATAAAGACAAGTTTTTGGTATTAGTTTCTGTGTAAGAATATAGTTTCACTTTGCTTTAGTTGCTGTTTAACAAAACATGTCACTGTTCAATCACCATGAAAGAAGCCTTCCAACCTGATGCTGATGCTGCATTAACAGATATTCTGGCTTCTTTGCTAAACTTGAAACATTTCACTAAAGATTTATACCTGGGACAAAATTTAATTCCTCAAAAGAATTACTCTTGCCAATCTTTCCACACACCAATTTAGTATGGAAGGAGTTTATCAACAAAGGGATGCTTTTAATCTCTGATCTGTCTAATTTCTTTATGTAGTCAGAGAGCAAGAGCCTGCCCTCTAGGGAACAAGATCAGCCCTCGAGCTAGGCATTGCCTTCAAGAAGAGTCTTTCCCCATCAACTGCAGAAGAAGGCTAGGGAAACTAAAATAGCTTCTGTGACTAGTCTGTATTTCTAACTCATTAGAGAGGCTTAATTATATCAACATGTTGGAGATTCTTCTGTGATATAAATTCACCTTCCATCTGTACAACTTTTTCATCCTTCTTCTTTTTTTTTTATTTTAGCTTCTAGTCAAAATATCTGCTCCACAAGTGTCTGAGTTAATATGGGAATATCACTGAAAACCTGTTTCCAAATTTCTTTATGAGAAAAACGTAGAGATCATTTGCAGGGAGGCAGTAAAATGCTACATAGCCTCTCACTGCATATTGCTCATTTTAAGAGGAACTTACAAGGAGCTTGGCACTCTTTGTAGTTTGCACACCCAGTTGGTAGTATTCAATATAAAACAACCACTGAAAATGGCACTGAAAATGAAACCTTTTTGGTACATGTGTAGAACACCTCCCATGAAGATCTATGCTCAGGATTTGATTAAAGATTAGCCATCGCTTGCACATAATATCTGAATTTTCTACAATAAGCTGGGTATGATGTATTTCTAATAGAACATAACTAGAGCTGACATACTTGCTTTCACTTGTTCTGTAGAAATATATCTGTGCTAGTGTTTATCTTATGAGTTTTTGCTTTAAATGATGGAATTTTTTTTCTCCTGATTCACTTAATTTTTTTTAAAATATAAGATACAGAGTTTTATTCTTTGTACCATAATGTTTTGTTAAAAGCTTTCCCTTACCAAGGCAAGAGTGCTGCTATATATATTTAGAATTTCTGTTCTGTTTATTTCTCATATCAGAATTTGCTGTTTACAATTTTTTTAATTGAAAAACCAGAGGAAATATATATTTCAACATCAGAGTCCTTTTTGACATCTTTGTCCTGTCTCTTTAATATTCGTTACTACTTTGTAGTTGAAAAATGCTGGGATTTCTGGTTGAAAAGTGACTTAGAAGAACGGCAATTTATTCTTTCTGCCTTCAGTCAGGATGGGTTTTTGCCTATGTTTATGTTTTTTTTTGAGAGTGATTCTCTGGCATACTGCAATTTTTACCTATAGATGTTTTGATTCTTCTCATACAGCTTTATTTTTATGTGCCTTTTAAGCCCACACTTTTCCTGCCATGTCAAGTTTATTTCTGAAGTAACCTCACTATATTCGGATTCAATTTTGTCATAAATAAATTCCATTTCCAGTTAATCTACATTGCTGTGATTTAGCTGCATTACATAGTTGCTCACTATAACTCAAAAGCCTTATGGTGCAACTGATTTTACATAAATAAAAGTGGATTGTTTCCTGACTATGAACTTTCAAATATCATTGAGTGAGTCACTCAGAAGTTTAAAACAAGCTACCAATTTTTGGAGAGTAGTCCAGGGAAACTTATGTTGTTGGAACAAGAGGTTGTGCTGACATTAAATGAAAATGGAAGAATATTGCGGGAGTTTTAGGAACCTAAAGATTTTATAAACAGGAAAGTTCACTGTCATTTTGAAACTATTTTTGTTTTCATTCTTTTGTTGTACAGAAACTAAATATAAAAAGTGGAAATTTAGTAACACTTTTCAGTTAGCCTGAAATAAGAATTTATACACAATTGCACATTTTATTACTTTGGAGTCATCCAGAATGAGCTCAAGGTTTTACACCCTACAAAATCTGCTGCTCCATGTGTAGTTGTTTTCTGTCAACTTACAGTGCACTGGTATTAAATGGAGACCTGTCACATTTCTTATGAGAGGGTAAGAGAATGTCACCTCAGCTATCTCAGTAGAGAACTGGAAGGTAAGAAAATAGTGTCTTTGGGCTGAAAGATGTAATTGGAAGTACTCTATTTTGAAGTGCTCTATTTCTGTCACCATGTAATTAGCATGCAATGCAAATGATTGTGGTTAAAAAAATGGACTCTTGTCTTGGTGCTAATCACAGTGCAGTCAGACTGACAAGTAACATCCCTTTGGTCAGCTGCTGGAAAGTTATTCACTGACCTTAATGACTGCAGGGAGCAAAAGGAATTCTATTTTAAAACCTCGACTGAAGCTTATGAAGTGAAATAATTTCATCTTCAAACTGTTGGTTCAGTAAAGGATATCAAGTTATAGATATTCTCTTTAGAGATTTCTTTCATTTTAGGAGATAACTGGCATCTGTCATGATGAGACAGAACTATTAGTCCCTGTGATGTAAACCATGAACTTAGAGAAAGGTCTTGTTAGATTTAAGTAATTCATAAAACTCCCTGAATCTGAAGATTATTGCAGTAAGTGCTGCATTGCAGGAGTGGAGACAAGGTTTGATATTTCATTCAGATGTATCCAAAAGTGGCTGCATGTTTCTCTAGTTTATTGTTACTCTACTGCACATTTTCAGCTTTTTGTATGTGTTTCCTTACAAACCCTCCTCAAGCCTTTCCATTTTAATCTCCTAAGTCTTGATGTAGATGAAGGTATTAGGAAAAATTACTTTCATTCCAGAGTTTCATAGTGATGGTATAATGCAATCCTTTCCTCCTTTGTCGCTAAATAAAATGTAGAAATGCGTTTTTTATTATTTTTATACTTTTTAAAAAATATATTTTCTTATTAATTAATGGGTCAGGTATACCATGTCACTTTTTTTTCTTACTATTTTGTTGAAATTCCCCTTGCTTCCTGAAGAAATTTCAGATGTTTGCCTCTCCCCATCTCTGGGCATGCAATTAATTTTATCCTAGTATCATTGATACTGCACTTTGGACTGCTTTGCTTGTGTGGCTTTGCTGAACTTTTTCCATTCACAGATTTTTCTGCAACAGATTTTCTTTGTGTTTTGTGTATTTGCATTTCTAACTTTGTTTGTTACATCCAGATCAGTTTGATCATTTTGAAGGTGCACCTCAGTGGAGTATAATTAAGCCCTGTGTGATAATTTTCATCAGTACATACTGTTTCATGCATGCTACTTGCATCAGCAGCTTAATTTTGATATTTCATAGCTGCCAAGTAATTAATTTAAAAATGCTTTTTAGAATATAATATGTAATTCTAATTCCCATTTTCAAATGGAAAGCAAACAGAACAAAAATCCACCAAAAAAAAAAAAGCCCTTAAAGAACGACGTCAGGTTATCTGGGACACGTTAAAATATCTTGAAGCAGATGTCAGAAATTATAAAGTTATGAAATGTGCTACTGAATTGTAACCTTCTGTATAATCCAGGCCATTCTGTTAAAACACAGTGAGGGGACATGCTCAGATTTCTACAGAAGAGGAGTTTAATACAATTTTTGTATTTATTTTTGTCTATGATTCTATAATGAATAAGAATGTGGAGGTAGAGGATGTTTAAACTATACACTTTTTCAGATGAGGTTTATTCCTTTCACGTTAGAGAGATCCTTCTGTGTCTTACAGGATAAGATACATCAAACAGAAGAAAATATATTATGAGACACAAGAACAACATACCAAGCTTTTCAGTTGTCTATAGATAATGAATAAAAAACGTCGATAGCGATTCCATTTCTATTTTAACTGTTCTTAAGGATTCATTTATAAGGAGCTTTCTGTCCCATTTGGCTGACAAATGCTGATGTCTGAATCTTGATGCAATCGGCATCTTTTCCTCATACTAAATCATTCATGAATATTGCACTACTTTTAGACTCTTTATTCTGTCAATGACTTTGTGGTAAAAATAGAAATAGAGCTTTTTGATTTCAGTGATGCATTCATAGTTGATGCAGTTCATTAGCTGTTTTAAATGCATAACTCATGGATCCTAATTTTGCAGTCTTCAGGCTTTTAATCTGTTGGTAGTGTTTGCACTCTGGTTTTAAAGGAATAACTTAATTATCTTTTTTGGAACTAAGTGGAATAAATAACTCTACAACAGTAGATGCATACATATAAAACAGGAGCAGTTAAATAATATCTCCAAGAAAAAAAGAGGAAATATTATAAACCACAAACATAAACAATTAAAAGAATCAGGGTTATTCAACTTTTATGAGAAGAAAAGTAATATGTGATACAGTTAAACACTATACGGAACAAAGGAAAACAAGAACTGTCTCCCAACTCCTTATGTGACCTTTAATTAATAAAAAAATATGTTTGTGTTTATAACTAGTAGTAAGAACTTTATGATTCAAGATGTTTGCTGTGTAAGAGCTACAGAGCTTTAAGTTGGGGAAAATGTCAGCCAGAAAAATATTCATTGCTGCAAGTAAGCCTGGTGCACAAATGTTTCTGCAGAACTAGCAAAAGCAGAAAAAGACAGAGATTCATCTTTACTTAAAAATAATCATAATTTTAAAAGGTGCTTATAAATAAAAGAATTTGTAATAGCAACAGTGAATCTCGGACCCTTTTAAACTTGAATCAAGCTAAGAAATTGAAGAAAAAAGCCTGTTTCATTTATACCAGACATTTCTGATATTCAAGTTTTCAGTGATGAAAAGCTCTATGACAAGTATAACACATCCTCTGCTTTGGTTTTTTTAGAGAGGTTTACACTTTTCTGCATTGCAGGAGCTTTAGAAATAAAGCAATCTGCACTATTTGGCTTTGCAACAAATCTGCATGAGAATTGCACTACTCATAAGTATTTACTCTAGGGTGTCTTAACAGGGATAGCCTTAAAAATAATTTATAAAAATTACTAAAGCCAGGAATAAGTAGGTAAAGACAGATATCCACCAAGTCCCATCAGAGTGTGACAATACATAAGGTTTACTTCGAGGTCAGTTGGCTTTTAGATACCAAAAGCATTTTGTCCTGTTCCAGTGTTAAACCACTTACCATGATTGTTTGTGTGGAAAATGTTTGGTTTCTTTTTTAATGTATGTTTACTGCTAAATGAGTTTAAAATGCAAGTCAAGAAATGAAAATGCTTACGTAGCAAGAGAAACAGAATTTAGATTATGTGGCAGGTTTTTGCTGTTGAAGAACAGGCAGCTGCTCCTTAGTGATTTCTCTTTTTATAGAATTGAAAGAGAAGAGATGAACAAACTCTAATGGAAAAACCTTAATTTGAATGGTATGAGAATGTCTTTCACAGCAGAGGAAGCAAATTGTTGTATGAACTGTGCTTATTTTACTCAACATTTCTTTGATGAGAACTTGCCCTTCATTTGAAATTCTGCAGAACATTAACACAGCACTTGGCTCCTATGGAAAAGGCTGTAATAAGTGATGGTAGTCACTTCTGGGTTCAAAGGAGCTGATGTACTTAGGGCAATGGAAGGGCATCACTTGGCTTTTATTAGGGTTTTGTACAGGAACTGAGAGTGGGAGGCCCATGTTACAGGGTGCTTCTGGAATAAATTTAAGTAACCACAAAGATATGGCTAAAAGATAGGAGCACTGTTGTCTTCTGGAAACTTCTCTATCCAGTTTTCTTTGCTCTGTGTTGAGGGGCTGTAGCTCACAGATACAGTGGTGCCCTATACTGTAAGATGCTGAACTGGAAAAAAGAACAAAGTGGAATGTCACATCTGCTGAGATTTTACTTCAACTGCTTGATGCTGGATTGTATAATTTTATTGTTTTTTTTCCTCTGTGGAAACATAAAGCATGGGTCATATAAGCAATGGTCTTTTTTGTTTGACTTCTCCAGTTTCACCCTTGAAAGACCAGTGGACTGTCGGAGGGGACAGTGAGAACTGGTTGAAAGGCAGATCCCAGAGAGTTTGTAATCAGTGGCACACTCTAGTACCTGCCACAAGTGGTGTCCCCCAGGGTTCAGTATTGGACCCAGCATTGTTTAACTTGTCCATCAGTGACTCAGATGAAGGGGCAGAGGCCTCATCAACAAGTTCCTGATGACACAGAAGAGGGAGGAATGGGCAATACCCCAGAGGGCTGTGCAGCCCTTCATAGGGTGCAGCACCTCGACAGGGTGGAGAGGTGGGCAGAGAAGAATGGTCTGAAATTCAACAAGGGCAAATGCAGGGTCCTGCACCTGGGGAGGAATGACCCCAGGCACCAGTGCAGGCTGAGGTCTGTCCCCCTGCAAAGCAGTTCTGCAGAGAAGGACCCGGAGGTCCTGGTCTGTGAGGCACCAGTGCCCTTGTGGCCAAGAGGGCCAGTGGTATCCTGTGGTGAATTAGGAACACCAGCAGGTTGAGGGACATGATCCTGCTCCTCCACTCAGCCCTGGTGAGGCCACATCTGGAGTGTTGTATCCTGTTCTGGGCTCCTTAGTACAAGAGAGAGATGGAGCTCCTGGTCCAGCAGAGAGCTACAAAGGTAAAGGTATTGAGGGACTGGAGCATCTTTCTTGTTAGGAAAGGCCGAGGGAGCTGGGCCTGTTCAGGCTTGAGAAGAGACAACTGAGAGGGGACTTTTTCTCAGTGGGGCTGAGCAACAGGGCAAAGAGCAACATGCAGAAACTGATGCACAAGAAGTTCCACCTGAATATGAGGAAAAACTGCTTTGTGGGTGATTAAGCTCTGGAACAGATTGGACAGAGAGGTTGTGGAATCTCCCTCACTGGAGATACTCAAGAACCGTCTGGTTGCAATTCTGTACAGTGTGCTGTAGGATGATCCTATTGAATGAGAAGGTTGGACCAAATGATCCACTCTAGTCCTTTCCAACAGTACCCATTCTGTGATCAGGTCTCTAAGTATATACCCAAAGAATTAATCTTGAGAGTTTAGGGAACTATTGTCCTTTTCTCACTTTACCTCTTGTTTTTCTCCTGCCCTCCACTTTCTTTGTTACCATCTTCTCCACTATCATTTTTGTTTTCATAGAACCTTTGCAAACTCATTTGTATCTCTCATTGGTGTCTTCAGTCTCATGCCATGATTTTTGATCATTTTTCTCACATTTCTGCTGTACCTACTTTGTTTCTACTTCTTCATTTTTTGAGCATGCAAAGGAGAACTGGAGACAGTATTTCCAGCTGCGGTGACATCATGAACATAAATAAACTGTCATAAGGATGTCCTCTGTTCTATCCTAGGATCTTTCTAGAAATTCTTAATACTCCATTGAAATGTTTGGCTACCCTTAAACACTAATGTGACTTCTGCAGAAGTTTACCTGTCATAGCCATTTAATGATTAATGTTTTAGAGTGAAAATTTCTATACACCTAATTAGAGCTGCAGGGTTTGTTTGGTTTTACCACATGGAGGTGGCTTCCCATGCACAAATGCACTGATGTAGTGAGCCTGAAGAGTCCACGTTAACATAAAAATATTAATGGCACCATTTGTTATCTTATGTGGACAGAGAAGTGTGCAGGGATTATTTATCAATTTCATAAATTCTTGAGAGACATGAAAACACTGACTTGAAAGCATGTTAAATTTAGTTTATGATGTTATATAAACTACTGCATTTTAAATGTTAGCAAATAAGGTAGCAAAAAAACCCCAAAGCTGATCCAGATCTCTGTAGCTCATAGGCAGTTACTAGCACAGATGTTCTCACCTGTTGCAAGCTGACATCTCAAAAATACGTGTAACTTTGAATACAAGTGCTAATAACAACTGAGACAGTAAAATGTAATTATTGCATGTTATTATACTATCACCTGTGCAGCTGTGAGGCATAGACTGAATATTCTGCCACCTTCAATTAGAAGAAGATAAAAGTAGCACTGGAGAACTGAGTCAGTTAAATGGGAATTTAAATCGCTGCAACTGCAGTAGCAATTGGAAAATCATTCAAAATCCCAGCCAACAAGACATATTTCAAGACTAGCAAAGTGGGATTTTTTTCTGAATTTAGGTCACCAAAGCTAGTAATTTGGATGATATCTTAAGGGAGTGTCTGGCCTGTCAGGTAGGTGTATGATTTCTTAATGCCTTTTGAGCAGTGATAGTCACAGGAACTGCATTGTCCTGGCAAATGAAGTAGAAGAAAACTATCTTCTCACTATGTTATCAACATTTGTCCCTTGCATGCACCTTGGCACTTGCCATACTCTTCACTTTCTTTTCCAGTCTCTAACAACTCCAAGCAGCACCTACTACTAATTTCAATATATTTTTTCATTGAAAATGGTTCCTGTGAGGCTGCAGCACCTTTTATTTTAAGATATAAGCAGATATATTGTTTTGACTTCTGTTCTAGGAAAAAAAATCAAAGTGATAGTTGATCTCCCTTTATTGGTAAGAATTTGTTTTATATCAAAGGCTTCTACCTTTACCTTGTAAACATAAAGGATGCACTAGTGCTATGATTGTTGTTTCTGGGGTTAAGCAACCTCTGGAGTCACAGGAGCTTCTGAGGTTTAAGAAGTCAGAAGTGAAAATTTAGAAGCTGCTTAGAACTCCAGAGTTTTAGCCACATCTGTCAGATGATATTTTCTGTATTATCTGTCTTTGAATGAATTGATTTAGAAAATAAAGGTTCAGTTGGATTAAATTAACTTAAAATACTGCCTAGAAGATTTTTATAGGCAAAGAAATTAATGCATTTCAGTAGAATGATGATAGTTAATCACCACTTAGACTTGCCTACGGTGTAACACAAGCTGTTTAATCCAGTAATGCTTCTAACACATCTGTAGCTTCTGTTTTAAGAATGTACCAACTGATTTAAAAATTGAGACCACGTCACTAATTAGCCCTCTCTTTAGTATGGGCCTGTAAGTTCCTGACTTGTTGCTGTAGAGTTATCATGTAACAGCTCCAGTCACTTTTGTGGGATTCACAGACTAGCTGATGCTGAAAGGAGCCTCTGTAGATTGTCCAGTTCAACCCATCTGCCCAAGCAGGGTCACACAGAGCTGGTCATCCAAGACCATGTCCTGACAGCTTTTGGACATCCATCCTCATAGTAAAGAAAGAAGTGTTTCTTGATGTTCACATGGCCCCTGCTGTGTTTCCATTTGTAAAGATTGCCCCCTGTGCTGACACTGGGCACCACTGGGAAGGGTCTGCTTTTTCTTCTTTTTATCAGGTATTTCTACACAGTCACAAGTTCTTCCCCAAGCCTTCTCTTTTCCAGGCTGAACAGTCCCAGCTCTGTCAGCCTTTCATCATAGGAGAGAAGCTCCCCTAGTTTTGTTTGTCCTTTATTGCACTTATTCTCCAAAGTCCATCTTTCTTGTAGCCCAGTTTCTTCAGAAATATTCATTTATTTTCACTCTCTAATTTGACATTTAGGAGGCATATTTTATTGAGTCCTCTTTCAGACTGCATTTTCCTTTTTGTAAATACAATCCTAGAGTCTATACTAGAATTCCTTTGATCCCAACTGCTGCATAAAGTTGAAGTCTCCTTTCTGCAATTCTGCAAACACACATCAAGTAAAATGGAAAACTGCTGCTCTTAAAATTGGAGTCTTATGTCAACAAAGCCACAGCCATCCAGGCTTGAAACTCAAGGCGTCTTTTATTTGCTGTAAACAAAGAAATTGGACAAATCCACCAATTAATGTCAACTGAAAGAAAACAACTGTCCTGTATAAGACAGGGCAACAGTGCTTGATTTTATCACAAAATACCAGCCTCCTAACTAAAGAATGTTTTTCAGAATCCATCACTCTCTTTTAAACTGTGATCTAGAAAACAGCAACCATAACCCCACCAGCAGCACAACCACTTCCCTCCAACCCCCATTCCCCTTATTACATAGTTGGGAATTACTTCCTAGGTTCAATACATATTCCTGCAGCTTTTAAGTTTTTCATTTGTATTTAATGCTGGAAAAAATGCAAATAAAAATACAAAAAAAAAAAATACAAATAAAAGTAATAACTTGAAAGAAGTTTGTTTTTTTAAAATGTTTATTTGAAACATGAGTACAAATTTTACATGCTTCAGAGAGAAACAAAGGTAAACCTTAATTTAAGATGTTGCAAAACCCTAAATTTCAGGCTATAATACATTACTAGCTGGAATGGTTTCCAAACAAAAAATTCAGGCAGTAGAATAGATTTAATTTATTAAATTTTAAAATCTATTTTGCCTTTGTAAAATTATTTGTCTTACACATTGCTCTATTTGATGAAAATAAAGTGAATTTTGAATTTTTTATTTTGCTAAATAAATCATATTTAGGAAATTTGGGTTTTTCCTCAGGTTAAATATTGAATAAAATATAACACATTAACAAGAAATGGTAATTGGGAGGTAGTTTTTTTAACATGGAGTAGTTATAAGAACTTTCCACTTTAGAAATTAAATAAAACCTTAATTTTGACCTTGAGCACAGAAAACTTCATGTGAAGCAGATGGAATGTTGAGGTACAATTTACAGTGGATTTCCTCTTATCAGTGTGGAAAAATTTGAAAGATGATCTCTTTAAACACTACTTTGTTACTGTCACTTCCCGAAACTTCCTTCTTTCAGTTAATAGAGTTAGGATGACATTTATTAATATGTCTGGTGTTTGCTTTTATTTACAACCTTGCTGACAGTGTCCTAGAGAGTGATTTTTTTTATGATCAGCTTTCAGGAGGACTATACCATAAGTAATGATTTAAAATAAAATAGAAACAGGTTTCAGATGCTGTTTTAGCTTAAGGGATAGGTGCCCAGTAGTCTCTTCTGTTTATTCAAGTAATGGCTGCTCTTATAACTGCTGCATGACTTGCAGTCATCCAGCCCAACCTACTCACCCTGGTCCTTCTAGAGCAATGGAAACTACTCGGGTTTGGACTTGGAAATCTCCCTGATGGAAAGTGTATTTACAGCAAAATTACCTTCTCAGGAAATTTTATAACTTTTCTGAGCATCCCTGCAGCCTACATGACATGTCTAAAATTGCTGGCAGGTGAAAAGGTGTTAAACTACTTGAGGCTTTGTATCTAAAAGCTCTGTGGATCTGTAATCCATTACTGAAAGCAAAAGGACTAAAAATGTTGTATTAATGATAATAGATGCTGAATTGCTTAAAAGTATCCTTAATAATTAAACAATTTCATTTTACATCAACAACATTTTTGATGAATGTATTTTGCAGAAATACTTTAGCTCAGAGAAGGAAAGACAAAGGTAATTGCAGTCTGACTACAACCAGAGGGACAGAGCAGCTTTCATCATTAGCTACCCTTTAGCACAGATGGCTAAAGAAAACAAAGAATCTGGATTTGCCTAAATGAAGTATTAAAGAGAGAAGTAAAATCAGCTAATAAAAAATGGCATAATAGTAAATTCACCGGTAGACTGGAGGGATATTTTATGACTGCTGGTTTTGTCCCCTGAGATATTACAGACAATTCATCCAGAAGACTGTAACTCCATGTTGCATAAAGTTCCCTGTGGACATTCCCCTGGAGACCTGCCTTTCCAATGCTGTTTTCTCTCCACACCAGCTGTGTCCTGGCAGCTCATCTTTTTGTCAGTAAGGTTTTCCCAACCATGGATTCCACTGAGCCACAGTATCTGCTCTTTCTGTTTTGTTTTGTTGGGCTAGTTGGTTTTGTTTTAATGTCTTGTAGCTTGACTGTTCTGTTCTTCATGGAAGGACAAAAAGAGGTTAGAAAACTTTGTGATATCCTTCTGCATCTTGATTCCTCCACCTTCTTTTTAAGATTCTCTCTAACCTTGCCATCTTGGAGATCTAAAAGTCCTCTTTTAGTGCTGGAATACACTGACAAAGTTCATTCTAGAGCAGGGAGTGGCAGAGCTGCTCATTTGCTGAATGTCAGCATGCGGCTTTCCCCACAAATTATTTCCTATTGAGAAGCAGCCTAAATGAACTCAGTGTTTCACCAGGAGTGTTTCAGTGTGCTGGGGACCTGAGCTGGAACTGCTGCCTGAGTCAGCAGTTCTTAGTTTTGTACTCTTGTGCATGCTGCCCATACCTAAGGTAATGAGTTATATCAGTTAGGGTATAGCTCCTGGTTTCGTGCATCTGAGAGGGGATATTCCACTCAAACATGCACATGAATCAGATTTAAATCTGTGTTACCAATAGTTGTGTGGCAGGCAATATAAGTCTGAGTCCTTGCTCAGGTTTATTCTTTCAATCCAATCACATTACATTCCCCTATCTCTTTTCATACTTAATTCTCATTTTAGCATCACAGCAATTCCATGATATCTTTCGTAAAACTGAAATATACTTCTGTTTCAAAGTCATGGATGTGATGTTGCAATGCAAAAGCTATAAGAAAGCTGTAAATTTTTTGCAGTCAGTGTACTAGCTACCATCTCTTAATTGTTCTAACAGCAAGGAAGGAGTTTCATGGAGACTAGGTTTTTCAGTAGAAGCTTTAAAATAGTCTGCTTAGCCAGAAAAAAAGATTTGGCAACCTAGGCAATATATCATTTTTGGGAGACTTTTGAGCATCTGCAGTGCAATAGGGAATGAGAAACTTTGGCATTTATAGGTGTTTTTGTGTCTTTATATCTGATAATGCTACCTTGTTGCATATACAGCTATACGTATGTGTGTGTACATACATAAGTATGTCATAAAACAAATGCTAGGCAAATATAAGACCTTTCACATAAAGGTAACTAATGCAATGTTTTGCCTTTCCTCTTATTTTGATAGAAGATATCTCTAAATGGGCCAGAATTGTTCCCCTTTCTCACCTCATCTCCCCAAATCTTCCAATAATAAATCTACCTTCTCATAACAGTTGCTTCTTATAAATAACACTTTCAGTGAAATGAAGTAAAAGCGGGTAGGAATTTTGGTTTTTTGCTAGTCTTGCTTTGAAACTCAAATACTCTGCTTATCACAAGCCATTTGACCCAAAGAGAGTATGAATTGTGCTTTAGCAAAAGTAGGTTCTTCAAAGTTCACCATTTTCTGAGGTGGTTTCCAGAAAATTTCCTCAGTGGTCTTTGGACAGCCATTGCCCCTAGTAAAAACCAGATATTTCTTAGTCTTTGTGATTTGAAAATACTGAGTTTTGTCACATCCTAGAGAATTTCCAGAGTTCACCAGAATTGTTCTTTTTGCAGCATATGTATGATATTTTTTCCACCTAAAAATCCTTAAAATAACTTTGAAGCAGGAAGGCAGATATCTGTTTACATGTCTATTCCTAGTATTCTTGTCTAAACTTATCAGGTGATTTTCTTGATTATGCACTTCTCAATGATGTGCAGTACTTCAAGAAAGGAGAATGTGAAGTAAGAAATTTTCTTTCATGCTGAATGAAGTATTTTTAAGAATTGAAATTCTTTATGCTGCTTCAGAAAACAGTTCAAAGGAAAGTGAAAAGAATTTGATTTCTGAAGCTAGAGAAATTCGTCTTGTCCCCTACTCAATGATTTTATGACCAAGACTGTCATGTCTTCTTTAAATCGGTTTAAGAATCCTGTATGTTTTTCCTCTGATCTTCTGTAGAAATAAAGTAGTGTAAAGTACAATAAAATACTTGCTTTATCAGTGTGTCTATTAAGAGATAATCAATCTGTGGCCTTACAAGTGTATACAAAGATGCTAAGTTAGGCCCTTTAAAGTATAAAGAGAAATAGAAGTACACATTGTCTAGAAAGTAAATTTAACAAATTAAAAATTAGATAAAAATGCTTGGAAAAAACCATGCAGCTCAGGATACACTCAGCTGTGTTTTCTGCAAGAGTATGATTGTTTTCAATTAACAGACAAATACTGTATAGCTGGTTGGAAATCTTAAATTAGTTATTCATAAGTTTCATAGTAAATAAATTCATAGTTATTCATAAGGATGTAGATATTACTTATACTGAAGTACAAATGCCCCCAAGATGGAAAGGCTGCAAGTTGCATTCTGAGTAGTTAAGTTTGTTGGACATATTTGCAATGATATAGTAGTAAAATATTTTAGAGCACGTAGCCATTTTTGACAGCATCAGCTGAAATACAGTATCTGCACAGAAGAAAATTCAGATAAGTGAATATATTTAATCTTTATTTTGGTTTCTAACTCTACAGACTTTGTTGCATTGAAATAAAGGTTCTGAATTAAGCACTAAGCTGAGCTTAGGTATAGTGTTTTAAAGTCCTTAATGTGCTAGATTGATTCAGGCGCTTCAAAAATAACACGTGAACAGCAATAGGGCATAGCAATGCCCTCATTATTTCTCTGTTGACATATCAAAATCTGTTGCAGTGAGCAAAATCTAATCATGGATGGCCTTGGAAAAAAAGGAGGGGGTATTGTAAAGAAACAGCTTGAGTGGGGGAAGGAATAGGGAAAATAAAGTCCTTGAAACCAGCTCTTTACCATGAGTGACGATCAGGTTGTCATTAACTGACAAGTACAATGTTTATGATTAAAAGGAGTTAAAAATAATTGTTGCCTAATTAATCAGTATTCAAAAAGCTTATAGGAAACAAGGAAATGTACACACTGAGTTAGGATAATCCTGAGGAAGAAACCATTTAGGAAAGAAAGAAATAAACTTCCAAAAGTTGAAAGTAGGTTGGTTTAGATTAGATATTAGGAAGAAATTCTTCACTGGGAAAGTGGTGAGGCACTGGGACAGATTGCCTGGGGCAGTTGTGGATGCCCCATCCCTGGAAGTGTTTATGGCCATGTTGGATGGGGCTCTGAGTAAACTGATCTAATGGAAGGTGTCCCTGATGTCCTGGTTTAGCCAACGACAGGGTTAATGTTTTCCAGTAGCTGAGAGGGGGCATGGCCAGACCCAGATGTTATTGGGTACTACCTCATGTCATGCCAGAGGCAGGTGAAAGGGACACACTTCCTCCTTTCAGAGGGAGAAAACCTTTTGGGCGAAATAGTCCAGTGTGGTTTTATTTTACGTTTGTCTTTTATTTTGTCTTGCAGCTTTTGTTATTAAATTGTTGCTGATCTTAATTTTCTTATCTGGTTGTTTCCAGTAAGTTGTTCTTAGCGCTCTACCTTTTGTGCTTTCAGTTGCACAGGGAGGGGAGCAAGCAACTTGTCTTTTTAGTGGGAGTACTAAATTGGGGAAAACCTTTCCTAAACCATGACATCTGTGCATGGCAGAGGTGTAGGGACTAGATCATCTTTTAGGTGCCTTCTAATTTAAACCATTCTGTGATTATATGCCTCTGAAATGACTGCTCTGCACCCAGTTAGTAAGATAGTAATTAAATGTTGAATAGAATATTACTTCAGAGTCTGAAGTGTTGCAATAACAGCTCACCTTTTTCACACACCTTCCCAACTTCTGATGAGGGTTGTGTAGTTTTCGTTGCTCCTTCTTTTGAGTTCTCACTAAAAGCACTTCCTCTAAGAGAAGATGACACAGATCTGTCCAGTAGTGTGCTGGAAGCAGCACTGTATGCCCTGTACTCCTATCGCTGTGGGAAGGGGTCTGCCTTCTGCTTGTCCAACCTGAGGGAAGAGCTCTTATCCAGCTACAACATTCAACAACAACTTGCATGTCTGCAGAGATGCAGGAACATTCTGGATGACTCCAGTGAATTAATTGTTTCTTTCTTTATCAAAGGTCACAGTGTAAGCAGGTACAGGGGTGCACTTCTCAGGGAAATCACGTAGTAATGGTTTTCTAATCTCTTTTGTTCTCATCACAGAAGCAGAAGGCAGCAGAAGCAGCTGCTCTGTTAGTGCTACTTATCATTAATCTTCAGTCAAGGTCTTTCAGTCTTTCTGAAATTGTCTCAAAATCTGCTGCAGTGAAAAGGCAAGACTTCTGGAGACTCTGCCTAAGTCTGCATATTACTTATTTAAATTTTGCAGTCTTATGTAAAGTTATTTGTCTGTCATGATTGATTTTGTGTAGATGTAATTTCAATAGAAATACATTGTTACTTTAATCCATAGTGAATATTGTATTATTTTACTATGATATCAAGTGTGCAAGATCACATTTTGTCCACTTCATTTTTGAAGTCACCAGTAACGCCCTTGTTTAAATTATGAAGGATACACAATATGAGTACAGATTTACAGGAAAAATACACAAACATTTTTTTTCTTTAATCTTCTCAGGGACAGGTATCACAGGAGGCACAGATTCCATCAGCACAATGAGTGTGTGTGGAGTAGTCACGATGTAGCACCAAGTGCTGGCAGATGGCGACCTTCAGTGCTCAGTCTTGCACTTTAATGATCAGGGATTGGTGTTTACCAATTGCTGTGTTGGACTCTGTGTGTGTGTTATGTCTACATATCTATACATAGCTTCTGCAGACATTTATTTTGCTTCACCAGTAGCTAATGACAACATACAGAAGGATCTGTCTTAGACAAGTATCAAAAGCAATATGTGTCCCATATGTATGAAACTTGCAGGCTAAAGCAAAGCCTTTAGCGTTACTTTGGCAGTCATTTTTGGCAGAAAAAATTCCCAAATCATAAGATGCCTGAAAGTTAAATATAACAGTCCTGTTAGAGAACTTTATGCCAAGGAAGAAGAGGTCTTGGGAAATGTAGCATGTTGTGAAGCAACATATATTCTGCTATTGCTTGTTGAAAATAACAAGCACATTGCAGGCATTAATGAAACAGAATCAGAAAATGCTTCCCCCTAAGGGGGCTAAATGAATATTGGGGCTTATGGACACTGTGCTTCCTCAGCCTTAATTGACAGGCAACATTACTTTTGTCTACTAGTTTTAGTGAAAATTTACTTAAAAAACAAACATGGGCAAATAGGTGGATAGGGAAAATAAAAAGTCCTATGCTTCCTTGTTCAGAAACACCAACAAAATCCTGACTGTACCTCAGTGGATTATATCCTTGTGTATGTGTTTATTAATTTTGCATACATTTTTACAAGTATCATCTTTGGGTTTGCTATTCTTAATTAAAAATCTATTTGCCTTTACTATTGGCCTGACGTGACATAACATCCTATGCAGTCCTGATGGCAGCTCAGTAGGCGACCACAGGCTCCCCAGCAGAGCAAATGCCAACTCACGCCCGCAGGCAGATGGGAAAGTAAAACATGCGTGTTATTTCCAAACCGCTTAAAAAAAAACTTCCCTTACAGCATCAGATGAAAACATATTAAAGAAAAGTTGTCTTTTTCCACATTTAGATAAATATGTTCTGTAAGACCAATTACCCCAAGTAATGTATGTGAACAAATATGCAGCAATTAGGACATTTTGTTGAGTGTATCTGCGGTGACTACCAGTCACATCAGAGCCATATTGGTAGCAATCTTCTTTATTATTCCTCTTGCTTGAAAAGAAATTCAGATTTAAAAACATGAAAGCTGAAGAAAATATTTGGCACAATCTTTCTTTTTGTAACCTATTTTATATATTCAATTAAAGCCTAACCAGTTACTGCTCACAAGGTACTTTAAACTGATGGCAGTGTGTCTGCCCTTAGTATCATCCTTGTGGCATGTTTCAGTTGGTTTTGGAAATTAACTTTTTAAATACCATGAAACCAAAAGAAAGATAAAAAATAAATTAAAAAAAAATTCAAACCAACCAACTAAATAAAACCCCAAACAAACCACAAATCAAAATCTGCTGTTCTGCTTCTGTCCCAAGGGAACATGCCTTTACTTTGCTAAGATGCAGAAGTGCCTTCTATAAAATCGGGTAGCTGTCATCTGCCATACCATGATTTTGGTACTTGCAGATTAAACAAATTTTCACACTTTTTGTTTCTATACATCATAAACAACTTTTCCTTTTCTTTGCGTATGTTTGCTGTGTTTTTGTAAAGATTCAATTCCTTTAGAAGTAGTTTGGCTTACCTCGTGATACAGAAATAAAATATAGATAACACATAATTAGTTGAATGCTGCCAAAACACTGCCCAAAGATAGATTGTAAACTGTATTCAGTGTGGGCATCCAATGCTGAGGAAAACAAAATATATATATGTTTACAGAAATTAGCTAAACTTATAAACCTCTGTCTTGCTTCCTGTGCTGTCAAAATGATTATGGTTAGAAATGGAAGTGATGAAAATACAAATCGTCATTTATATGGCATTTAAATTTTAAGAGATAATTTTTAAGATATAGGTTTCTCTGGCTTTCTGACAATATATTGAAGTGGAAAAGTAGGCAATTGAAGGGTTTTTTTGGTGTTCTTTCTACTTTACATCAGGCATAGACTGCAGTCAGTCAAAATTATTTTATTCAGCTTTCTAATCACATGTAGTATGATTGTTTCCATTCATTTCACACTTTCTCAATTTCTTTTCTTTCTAAAGATAGCACAATGTTTGCTTCTCAGCTCTAAGAAAAGGCTTCTGGTAGTCTGTATGGGACATTAATTAGGGTATAGGTATGAAACAATATTTTCAGTCTGGGTTAGTGATCAACCTGAACTTAGAGGCATAGATCTCAAAGAAGTGGTCAAAGGATTCACTTCATCATAAAACTCCAAGATTTTTATGGTGTCTGGGCACTTCAGTTTCTGCTTAATTTTGCAATCTGCTGGGATTATATATCCAGTGGAATATTCACTCTTTAATAAAATTTGATTTTATTTCTGTAGCATTATAATCAGAAAAGAAAAAAAAAATCAGCAATCATTATCTTGTTACCATAGCAATCCTAGCTGGAAAAGACTTTAAGTTAAAGAAAGTCTATCTGTATTATTATTGGAAAAATTCTTCTACTAATCTGATTTTAAAGCTTTCTGAAATGTTGATTGTGCAGCCTGCCCTCTCCAGTGCTTGGCTACCAGGGTTTTTTTCATCATGTCTAATCCAAATCTTTCTTGTTGCAAACTAAACTAGTTATTGCCTTCTTTTTGAAAAAGAGTTAAGATTATTCGTGTTGCCTTTATGAAAGAAGGCTTTTATGTTAAACACTCCTATTAGATCCCCTCTTTCCAGCAAGGTTAAAACACAATTTTTTGTTAAAGTTGTTTTTTTCTGGACCTCTGGTCCTTTTATCATGATCATCTCTGGACATGCTGTCTTTGGTCCACAGCCTCATTAAAGTGTTGCTCCCTAAACTGAACCAATATGTTTTTCAGCAAAAACATTAATTTCCTGTTTTATATTTGTGCAAGTGATTATTTTTGCCTGACAATTTGATAGCTTGCGCATATTTCAATTGAATTTCTGATTTAGTTGCAAGCTACTGCTTTATTTTGTTGCGATCTTTCTAATTAGTTCTAATTTTGAGCTTTAATTTGCTTACCACCTATCTTTACCTAGTGCTATCTGTTGATTAAATGTCTATGATCTGTGTTCAAAGGCTATGGAATAACTAAAGTAATAATCCTATACTCAGACAAAGACAGAATTCCAGAATTCTGCTCCCTGTCCCTCTGAGTTAGCTTTGCTTATTGAGAAGAGGCCACTGAGAAGTTTTCTCCAGTTTGCCAATTTCTCTGCCATGAAAGGCAATTCTGGAATGTGAAGCACTTAAAACTGGAAACGAAAATGCCAGCAAACATCAAGAAACATGCTGGCTTTTGAAGAAATATGCAAGAATATCCTTGAGTGGTCCAAAAACATAGCAAGTTGGTGAGCATTTTCAGCTTAGAAATTCTGTGTTCAGCTAATTAGTACAGCTTGAACCACCAAGGAATGTTTGAATTTTGACCCTGTCATTACCCTTGTAAAGGAAACAACATCATAAATCCCAAAGAATTAGCTCAGCTCTCTGACCAACAGCAGAAGTACAAGGGGGAATGTGGTAATAGGGTAAGTGCTCAATCCTGCATGGCCTGAGTCCACAACTGAGCATGACACTTAAAGCTTTCGTGTTCAGAGGTGAGTGATGAGAATAATTTTTGGTCCAGAAAGGTTGACCTTCAAAGAAAGGTCTTAAGACCTGAAGTTGTTCAAGGAAGAGTCTGGAGGAAGAAGGCAAAGAGCCTTCAAGTATGAAGGAGCTGACTGTCAGGAGAAAGAGAGCAGAGGCAGGATCTTTCCTTCCACTGTAGTGAGAAAGGAACAACTTGCCAACTTTATGGTTTGTCAGACTGTCTAAGGAGATAGAGCAGTCTGTCTGCCAGGAGAGCTGACATCCCTTCCAGCCCAACGTAGGATTCACTGACTCGCTCCTGTTACACCGTTTTCCAATACCTGACTTCATTCCTTCTTATTCCTGCATGTTTAAAGGCTCTTTCTGAGCTTCTTTTCCTTTTGTACATGCATATGCGTAATGAATTTATTCTTTTCCATCATGGAAAAATACTTTTTTAAACCTCTAGCCTAATTTAACAGGAAGCCTGCAATCACTGGTTTATATTCTTCAGGAATTATTTTTTCTGATTATCTCCCAAGCAGTTTCTGCTTTGTGTGCTGTATGAAGTTCCATTCACAGCAAGCAAATACAAAAAAATCCCTCTCGGAAAAACAATAGGTTTTTTACTCCTCTACACTCTTGCATAGAATTTGTTAAGCCAGCTAATATTCTTCTTATACTATCCTGGTTCTTGAGTTATCATTTCATTTCTTCCTCCTGTGTCTCATTTATTGTCTCATTCCTCCAGCAGGTGGAAAATTTCAGCTTTCTTCTAGACATATTTTTCAAGTGGTGTTGTCTGTAGCTTTTATACTAACGGTACAGGGATCTGTTCTAAGTCTATTAAGTTAGAATCTCTGGGGGTTTTTCTAGTAGTATCTGAGACGTAAGGTGGACCAAAACAAGCTTAATTCTGGTGATATTAGAAATGTCAGGTAACTTTTTTTCCAAGCAAGTGTTGCTGTCTTCCTCCCAAACTTCTCTCAGCCAAAGAAAAGGATTGCAGTCATAACTGAAGTCCTCCTGTGGAAGATGTATTAGTGTACGCTCTGCTGAGTATAATGTTGCCATTTTCCGCAATCTGCTTAATCACCACATGAATTCATGGTTCTAGTTTCAAGATCTCATGGTTCTAGTTTCAAGATCACAGCCAGCTGCTGCAGAAGGCTCATTGCAAACCGGGGGCAAGCTAGCAGCCAAACCTCTCTCTTTGTCCTTGACATGGCCAGTTAACTGATAGGCTCTCCAAGGCAACAGAAACCCGATGATGATATGAAACAGGTTATAACAATTTTTTGGGATAATTCAAACATGGCATAGCATGTGTGTCTCGTGTTGGACGTAGGAACGCTTTGAGCACCTGAAACAGAAGCTGTAGAAGCTGAATTTTCAAGAGGTGTCTATGTACAGTTGGTTGGTGTGTCCCTACTTATTGCTGGCGCCAACGTTTCTGCTTGTACAGGCCTGGACTGCTGTGACCTGAGGTGTTTCACATGTGGCTCTTGCTTAAACCTGACTTTTTGCATAAATCTCCCAGCAGCTGTGACTACAACTCATGCTGTGAAAGTGTCCACCACTTCAGCGTGGTCAGGCTTGTGGAACCAGTGGCTTCCACAATTTCTTCCAAGATACAAAAAGAGGAGCAGAGTGGGCAAAGAAAGGGAGGTATGAAGCCTTGCATGGCTTGTGATGACCTTTTTGCTGCAGTGCACCCTTCCTTGATGTAGTTATGGTCTTGTCATTACAGCGAGAGCCCAGATAGTGTGAGGGGAAGTTGAGAATACTTGGGATTAAAGGGCGGCGTACATTCTGGGAATCCTGGCTTCTAGGCTATCCTTACAGAGGACAGCTATAACCTGGGCAGGAAGACAAAGTTACATACCTGCTTTTCCTGCTTGTCATTTCCCTGTGGCTACTGACAATTAAACGAATAGGTTCCCTGAGGTGCCTGACTCTTCTCATGTGCTGCCTGCTGAAAGCCAAAGTCCATTTATGTGTTCTGTGCCATGTACTGGCACAACAGGATAAGGAACTGCCAGTCTGAAGGCATCTGTGTCTGTTTTTCCTGGATCTCCCAAAAGCATTTCTGAGAACACTGGAAAGGAGGAGAAACAGAATTGTTCCTGACTGAGGGTCTTCCATTTCTTGCTACCTCAACATATTCGTCAGGACTTAGAATTGCTTTGAAATGACAATAATTTGTGGTTGAATCTGAAAGAGCCACTGATGCAGGCTTTGGGGGAGGTGTGAAGAAAGCAAACTCTCTCATCTGCCAACCCTGCAGGATTCAACCTACTGGTTCAGTGAGCTCACAAATAAGATACTATCCATGGAGGGATGTTCTTTTATTTCAGTAAGAAACCTCTCTGAAATCTAGGTAAATTATTTAGAAAGATAGGCATTAACTTGCAATTAAATTTTATTATTTAGCTAAGAGGAAAAAAAACCAACACGCTTCAATTTTTTTTTATTATTATTATTCACACATAGTCATTAGGTTTGTAATTTGGTGACTGGTGGAAAGCCAAAATTCACATTCACACTAGCTTGTTAATTAGGGACTTATTATTAGTAACTTATTAACAAACTTAGTTGAGTCATCACCCACAAGCTGGTTTGTGGGTACATGCCACCACATCCTCATTTGTACACAAACTCCCTCATTTTCAACCCCTCATTGTTAGCTACCACTGGCCCTGGAGGCATGGACTGAGCTGTCAGTCCTTAGGATTTAGTTGCAACATTTCTGATATTAGGAACTTATCACCTCAGTTCCTGCATTGTTGTTGTTATGCAATGAATGTCCATCCTCGCTGCAGAAATAAATTCTTGGGATTTTTTTTCCTCTTAAATAAGTAGGTCAGGTTTAAACTATGGACCTTATAGAACAAGGAAAAAAATATGTCTCTGTGTTTGCTTTTTAATGTTACTTTAATTGAAGAAGTGGGTTTTTTTGATGCTTGATATTGGTAGTACTATAAAAATTACTGATGATTTGTTATTGAGAAACTTGATTTGTTTACCTCCCATCCACAGTGGTAGACAATTTGCAGTAGGTTACCTGCTAAAATGGTAATCTCCTAAAATTCTTTTAGGTAATACTTCTGTTAATGATAAATACTTGGCTTTTTTAATGTCACTCAAGATTCATCCCTTGTAAACCACACAGGAGAAGCATTTTGCTATGGCCACAGAGAGATTGTAGCCTGTCTTTATTAGATAGTTTCTCTTTGGTTAAATGTCCCTCTTAATTGTAGTTGGACATGCTTCACTGGCATTATACTGCATCAGTCCCATGCCCATCCATCCATTCTGGGGGGAGATCAGCTCTGTGGCAAAGTTCATCAATCACTTCTGTCATCGTAGCTTGGCATGATTTGTACTAGTCTAATTGGGTCACAATTTCAGCTAATAATGATTGATACAAGCTTTTTATCAGTGTGGGAGGAGGACGCGTGATCTTTTTATCTATTCCTCTGATTTCTGAAAAACTTGTTTTCCAGTTATTAACATCATACAAACATTAAAATTGCTGAAAAAAATTAAAAGGAAATGGAAATGTGTGTTTCATTAAAATGTCTTCTTTTAGTCATCTGTTAATGTGAGTATAACATTTTAATATGAAACTGCCAAGTAAATGCTACTCTTCAAATTTCTTTGATGGAAACTGGTAGTCCCTCTGCAGGTTCAGTTGCAACATGTGCGCTTTTGGACCATTTTAATCTTTTTCCCCCTCACCATCATTATTAATTTATTGTCCCTCTATATTCAGCGTTGGTGAGGCTGCACCTCAAATCAAATGTTCCGTTTTGGGCCCCTCACTACAAGAAAGACATTGGGATGCTGAAACATGTCCAGAGAAGGGCAGTGGAGCTGGTGAAGGATCTGGAGAAAAGTCTCATGAGGAGTGGCTAAGAGAGCTGGGGCTGTTTAACCTCAGGGAAAGAGAGTGAGGTGGCACCTTATCAGTCTCTAAAACTACCTGACAGGAGGTGGTAGCCAGGTGGGGGTCTGTCTCTTCTCTGGGTAACAAGCAACAGCACAAGGAAATGGTTTCAAGTCGTGCTAGAGAAGGTTTAAATTGGATTTCGGAAAAAAATTCTTCACTGAAAGGGTGGTCAAGCACTGGAACAGACTGTCCAGGCAAATAGTGGAATCACCATCCCCGAAAGTTTTCAAGAGATGTGTGGATATGGCACCTGGGGACATGGTTTAGTGGTGAACGTGGTGATAGTGCTAGGTTAACAGGTGGAATGGATGATCTTAGAGGTCTTTTCCAACCTTAGTGTTTCTATGAGTTCATATCTACCAGTATACCAGTGGTTTGCCAGATCCTGGTGTACCTTACAGTGATTTTTCTCCTTTTGTGAGTAAAGAAAAGAAGATACATTCTGTCTTCTGAGGCTACTTGGCTCTTGAAGGATTACTTTTTAAAAAATGCTGTCACTGTAATAAGATATAAAAGAGTGTATGGCTTTTATTTAGAATGGCCCCTGTCAGTACATTCAGTTGTTTCTCCAACTAATAGGACCTCAGGAAGTACTGGTAGTCTTTAAGTTATGTGAACACACAGGACTGTAGCCCTCTGGTTCTAAAATGTGATGTAATATAAAATTCTCAAAAGCATATTTTTACATGTGAAATATTATTGGTGGGGTACTTCTACTAGCCTTTAAGCCTTATAACCTATTTATCCATTGTGTTTTTATAATCCATAGGGCTGGGGTGGCTGTCATCATCTTAAAATGTAGAGCAAGCCAGTTCTTTCCCTGCACTATTCACATTTCCATTCTGGTGTGTCTGAATCATTGTACTACGCGAGTGCATTTTTCATACTTAAAAATAGACTCAATAACCATCTTCCTTCTCTGCCTTTCGTATTACAACTGCAGTAGCAGCTACATTTCCTGTCTCAATAGCACTTATGAAGCAATTAAGCAAATTTAGGACAGATTTTGCTACTGAATGCTAGACAGATTTCTCTTTATCCTCACTAGAACTTGTGCATGGACAGATTATACCCTAATGGCCTAGTTCTTTTTCTGCCCCCGCAAGAAGCACTCTTCTCATTTTACACATGGGCCATTTGATTTGGTGCCACAAAATGAAATTGATGGATCCTCTAATTGGTCACTTGTAATTAATTAGTATAAAAAATCATTTATCTTTTTCTGTGTTTTGTATCTTCCGTAGTCTTCAATGATTACTGCTTGTGGTTACACAGCTGAAGGGAATTATTAGCAGGCAAATTGTGGACCTGTGGGAGCACGTCCAGAAGAGGGCCATAAAGATGATCAGGAGACTGGAACAGCTCTTCTGTGAACACAGGCTGTAAGAGTACAGCCTGGAGAATCTAAGATCCAGTGAGATCTCATTGCAGTCTTCCAGACATGATGAAGAAGGGGGAGAGTGACTTTTTACTTGGGCACATACTGATAAAATAATGGGAAACAGTTTTAAACTAAAAGGGAAAAGATTTAGGTTAGATATTAGAAAGAAAATATTCACTGTGAGGATGGTGAAGCACTAGAAGGAGTTGCCCACAGAAGCTCCATCCCTGAAGTATTCAAGGCCAGACTGGGTGGGGCTTTGAGCATCCTGGTTTAGTGGGTAGCATCCCTGGCTGTGGGAGTGTGGGTTGGAACCAGACCTTTATAGTTCCTTCCAAACAAAGGCACTCTATGATTCTATGGAATTAGAAAGATTTATAAAAAGCAAAATAAAAAGTATTTGGAAAAAAAAAACCCAAAGCTGTTCCAACAGTAACAATTTTTAGTATTTCTGTAAAATCTCAGTGTTTTCAATTAAGTTGAGGGAGAAAATAAACATTTTTTTTAATTGGGTAAAGTCAAGAAATCTTACCTAGAACCATGATTAGGTGTTGTCTTGGTTTGAAAGACAGGTACCTGCCAACAAAAAGCTGGAATCTCCCTTTGAATAGAGACTGTAAACCCCCTCCCTCAGATTATTATAATTTTGCAATTGGAGGCTCTCAGGCAAAGATTTGGGAGTGGGAATAACAGTTCTTTACTAGGAATCTTAGACAAAGCAAAGACAAATACAAATGTAATAGCACTAAGAGACAAGCAAAAACAAAGAAACAACAAAACCTCAGAAAATTCCCTGACAGAGTCAGGGATGTGACCTGACACCCTGGGTATCAGGGTGGTGAAAGCAGTCCAGATGAAATCCTCCTTGAGCAGTAAATGCAGTTCTATGAAGTGAAATAGTCCTGTAGGAAAGTCCGATGGTGACTAAAATGTGATCAGTCTTCCTCTGGAGAGAAATCCAGTGGAGAGAGAGAAAACAAGCAGGGTCCCCTGGTACTCCAGTCCTTTCGGAGCGGTGTCCTCGGACCAAACTGCTGCTCACTGCTGTTCCTCCGGAGAAACCTGCTGCCTCCTTTGTTTAAGTCAAGTATCCATCAAGTACCCAGCAATTAGTTACCTAGCAAAACCACCAGGAAAAAATTCCACAAACACAAAAGAAACAGATCCAACCCCCAACAGGTGTATATTAACAAAGGTATAAAAAATAAATATAACTGTCGCTGTGCCTCTCTGAATGAGCCTTTGGAGCGTCCCAGCTGGCTGTGGCACAGCCAACAGTAGGGGACACTCTCCCGAGCTTCAGGGAAGTCAGGAGGGCAGCTAAGGCTTTCGCCTTGGCAGGTGAGGCAATGGTACAACGGCGGCAGAAGGAGGAGTGGACTTCGGACGGAGGTAGAAATCTGGACTTATTGCAGAGGTGGAATATAGAGCTCCAGAGCCCAGGGAGACTCTGACTGAAGACCCTGAGCTTAACAGCATAACAACTTATAAAGGGAGGAGGGAACAGGGGAGGGGTCTGACAGGGAGCCAATGGGGAAAGATGGGGGGAGGGGTGTGGAAATTGGGAAGATAGGCACTTGGGGAAACCAGTAGGGGTATTCTGAGGGAGGAACCCCCGGTGCCTGAAGCAATCACTCAACGCCCTTGATGGAAGTTTCTAGGGGAAAGGGATGGGCTGCCGAGTGACGGACAGGACACCAGGGAGGGGTTGAGGGAATCACTCAGCAATTATTAATGAGTCAAGGGGTGGAGGCAAGGGATTGATGGGAAGGAGGAGGGAGGAGGCAACGTGGGCTGAACCATTTTAGTAGGGGAGAACTGGGATAAACCAAGGTACAGAACTATTACAGTGAAAACGTATAAAAACCCAACACAACATATAACAAATATAAATATAACAAGAAAAAATATAAATATAACTAATCTATAAAAGATAAATATAATACATATTATAGAAATATACATAACTTATATAAATACAAATTTAAAATGGCACTATTATACCAGTCCATTGCTTTATTATGGCAATTTCTAAACAGCAAAGACAATTATTCTGATTTATATCAGGATACTCCCAAAATAAACTATTACGTAGACCATCCCTGTAAATTACACTTCCTCCATAATAGCAATGAATATCAATATTTCACCTCCCCTCTGCTCACACATATTGTATTACTGAAAAGGGCTTTCTTGCTGAATTACAGAGGCAAGATGTACTTTTGGAAGGAGCAGTTTTGCAGGAAGGACTCATTGTGCAGAATTTTGCATTTCAAAACTGGCAACAAAAATTTCTGCCATGGAAATAGGGCTTGAGTCACCTGTGACTGTAAAACACCAGGATGATCTGTATGCAAACATAATTAAGTTTAGTCATGCCAAGGGGTTCTTGATTTGAACAAGTACCATGGTACAAGATATGGGTAATACCTCATTAAATAATTAGAACATTCTGCAAAAATCTGGCCAAAATGTTCACACCGTTGAAACAGGAACAGCCCAAAAGAGATGAGTAAGAGAATGAGGGATTCCTGGGGGAAAAATGTTATAACTTGTTTAGTGAAATGGTGATGAGAAGGTACATTAATATTTTCCAACTAGCTTTGATGCTCGTTATCTTTCTGTTCAAAGAGCAAATGCATGTACAGTATTCATAGACTATTCATTTAGATTTGAAGGTTTTAAAAAAGTTTCTAAACATTCCAAAGAGTGAAGCTCTGAGATGACCTACATCAAAGGAGGTTGTGAGGGCACAGGGATTGGGAATACTTATTGGCTGTGTGCAGGCTCTGTGTTTATATAGGGAAAACACATGTGCATGTGCACGAATATACGTATATGTGTGTATTCCCTGTATGTGGAATACCTGCCCAGCCTTGCTACTCGCTGGACCTGGGGGCACAGAGCTGGGGCAGCCTTGCCTCTGTTGGGCCACCAGATTCAACAGCTCTAATAAAGGTCATCAGGAGTTTCACAGAATAAATCCCCTGTTTCTGTGTAGGTCAAGGGCATTGGCAGTGTTTCTTATCTTTCTATGCCCTCATTTTGTGGCTCATTGCTGAGTCAAAGGGGGTTTTACTACAAGTTTTCAGCTTAATGAAGTGTGTAGGGAATAATATTCTGTGGGTTTGGTTTATTGGAGCACATCCTCTAGATTCTTCTTACTGTGTGGTATCCTGCAACTGCTGGAATGGGGTTTGATGAACAAGGTCTAATTTTATATGGCAGTGGGCAGATTATACTGACTGCATGCCACCAACTAGAAGTGTTTTCCTTCTAAGCAGCTGGATTGCTTGAACTTTGTGTTGATCTTGTGCATAAGCTCTGAAAAGCAGCACAAAAGAAATGGTTGACCCCTCCTCTTCTTGTTGTTATGACAAGAATAAGAACAATATATTCCTAGACTCAGCTCCTGTATTGCCATGCATCAGCAGTAGAGGACAAACTTCTCTCCTGCTGGAATACAGAGAACACTCCCATTCATACAAAGCAGCGTGACCTTTGTCCTGCAGAACACCATTCTTGATTCATATTCAGCTCTCTGAACTATTATATGCTCAGATATTTTAATTTCCCCATGCAAGACTAACAAGGTGGGGTTTAACTTTTTTTTTTTTGTTATTATTTAATTTGGGGGGTTTAATTGTTCTGAAATGTATAAAGGTTTTTTTCATTTCATATTAGTAAATTTCATCCTCTTTTCTCCAGAGTAATTCTCGCATTTACTGTTGTTCTGAATTATTCAACTGCATTTGTGTATCTTGGATCCCCTCTTACCTGTTATCTGCAAGTGTAGTAATTTACATGTTGTTTCATCATTCAGTCCACAAGCTAGCACAGCTGGAAAAGACTCTATGTAAGCAGCATAAACCATATGACATCATACTAAATATTCATAGCAAATTTTCTTTTGCACCTTTCTACTGGTTTTGTAACAACAGGATAGTAGTTCAGTCTGCTTAGGATGTTTGTTAGCCTGCTTACAAAGTA
Source organism: Peucedramus taeniatus (assembly GCA_013400575.1). Classification (NCBI taxonomy): domain Eukaryota; kingdom Metazoa; phylum Chordata; class Aves; order Passeriformes; family Fringillidae; genus Peucedramus; species Peucedramus taeniatus. The sequence goes on from WBNO01023376.1 coordinate 240,635, forward strand.
TCATAAGATGGTGTTAAAAACGAAATATGTCACTCCCCTTGTTTTTCCTTCAGATACAAAGATTGTTTTCTATCAAAAAGGATGATCTGACTAGTTTAGCATGATTTGCCCTTTATGTTTATGATGAAGTCAGCAGTCCTGGAGAAAAATAAATCGAAGACAGTCATTTATGCACTAAAATTGTGTCCTTCAACATCTCTCCAAATTTTTGTAAATCAAAATTGCTTCTAGCCATCCTTTTTATAAGATATCTCAATGCATCTCAAAGCTCTAGTGTTAATGTCATATATTTAGGTATATAATATATAAAATCCAAACCAAGCTAAAAAAAGACTTGAAAATGAAGAAGAAAGAAGAAAATGTTTAACCATTTTCCAAATGAAGTGAGGAAATCTCATCTAATGTATTTTTTATATTATGAAGGGTTGAAGTAAGTAATTTCACTTGAATTCTTTAATTTAGAGAGAAATTTGTCTTCCACCAAGAAAACAAAACAAAAAGAAAAA
>WBNO01023376.1:241147-282221 GCA_013400575.1 Peucedramus taeniatus
AAAAAAAAAAAAAAAAAAAAAAAAAAAAAAAAAAAAAAAAAAAAAAAAAAAAAAAAAAAAAACCAAAAAAAAACCCTCATGGAATTTGCTGATATGGTGAAACTTGAAGTTAAAGAAGGATTTGGCAGGCTCTTCTTCTGATCTGTGGAAGAATAATGTTAAAATATACTCCTATATTATAGGATTAATAAATATACTTCTATATAACAGGATTCAGGGATTGAATTGCACTGTATTTTTCATATTAGATTACTTTTGAAAATTATGTCAGTCTAATATTTCCTTGGACATCTCTTTATTGAGACATCATGGCGCAAATCTACAACATGTTTATAAGGCTTAGAGCATTTTGCTTTTTATTTTTAATTTAGATTTAAAAATAAACAGATACCTTCACAACTAATGACAGTGACATCTGAATTAAAAGGTTCTACTGAGTCTCTCTGCTGCATTAAACACATTTTCCAGTATTCACAAGCAGAGCCTCTGTGTTCTCAGCATCCTGCGTTCACTGCAGTGTAGCTTTCAATGTTTTCACATTGCTTAAAATCTGTGTGACTTTATTCACATGGTGCTGAGCTTGAGCTAATATATCCTGCTGGGGGACTTAGCTGCAGCACAGAGCTCTGGTAGAATATCTCCTGGTATTGTAAGAACGACTTGTTAAACTCTGTGCGTGTTGTTGACATAGCAGTGGCGTTTTGAAGCTCTGACTAATGCTTCCACAGCTGTAGGTAGTATCAGACACTTGGTTATTATTAGGAAATTTGCCAGCATGTTGGGAATGCTTGTATGCACAGTGACTGTAGCCAAAGGTACTCTTTGTTGTTAGGCTCCACTGCTAGAAATGGTCCTAAAATTTCTTAAGTGTCCCATTATTATAACCCCAGCTGACTGGAAGCTAATAGCATTGGCAAAATCTCCTTGGAAATCACAAGCAACGCCCATAAGCCACCGTTTGTTGCTAAGTGAAATAAATTGTTACCAGCACCACCAACTTTCTGGAACTGCTTGTAACAGCTGTGAACCCCAAAGTCGGTGATTAATGTCAACTGCAAGCATTGCCAGATGCCTGACAGAGCTTGTGGCAGCCAGGAATGCTGAACAGCAGGGCTCCTGAGGGCTGTGAGCATTGCTGGCTTCCCAACAATAAATGTAACAGCCACACATCCTGAAATGCAGGAGTCACAGCATCTTGTCTTTTGTCCATTTCTGCTTGGCTCTGGTGAAATCTGATTGCCAAGACGAAACCTGAGGAATTTTAGAATGCCCATATAGTTATTTTTGCTGGTAAGTTTTGTTAAGAGAATTTATTTATTTATAATATAGTTTACAGCTGTCCTTGCATTTTCAGGAAAGAAGGGGCTGGATTCTGAACGTGGCCATATTCTTTATTTTTTGCCAGAGGCTGGGGATGGATTTTTACAGAAGCACTTATAAAATTCTTATCATGAAAGCAATTCCATGCTATTTCCTATCTCATTCTAATTGAAAGCTGCCTAAAGATTAGGCATTTTGCTTCAACTAAGAATTGCCAGAGTTTTCTCACTGTGCCAACAAGTTGCACCCGCTGCTTGTTGTCTCTTTGGGAAGCTGCAGTGAGTATAGGAAGAACTAGTAATGAATCACAAGCCTTTAAAGACTTCAATCTGTATGCATATAAAAGGTCAGTGGATAGGCCAGTTGTCCTACAGTATTTTATGTGTCATGCTGCTACACAGTTGTCCTAAGGCATGTGTATCATAGAATCATAGAGTTGTTAAGGTTGGAAAAGATCTCTTCATGAAGTCCAGCTCTGTTATCCCAGCACCTCCAGGTTCACACTAAACTATACCCAGTAACTAAAACACTTCTAACATTGACAGTGGGACACTCAAAATTCATAATTGATCTATGATTGTAACAGTGTAAAACCCCGTATTTACCCATGAACATCTACCTTTTTGTTCATAGAAAGAATATTTCCACTGTCTCTGCCAAAACTGTGTTACTAATCTTTGTGCTGCTAAGCAGCTGTACTTACATCTTGCAATCCTGCCCTTATCAAATACACAGAATAAGATAACAAATATTCTGTATTGCTCAGGCAGTTAAAATGGTGCTGGTCATGGGCTCCTGTGAACTTTTACGAAGACAGTAGTTTATTCACTCTGTTTTCTAAGTAAGAACAATGCAGCATAAAATGAAACGTGAAAGCAACAGATTCAAAATCAATGGAAGACCTGGTTCCTCAAGTAAACTGTGCTTAATCTGTGCATCTCTGTGGTGGATTATTATGTGGGCCAAAAATTGCTGCCTTCAAAAAGTAGCTGAACTAGATAAATTCATGGAAGGGAATAATAAAAGGTGTGAGGAATATTAAATCCAAAGGCAACAGAAATTTCCAAATAAATTAATGAGCTGCACATTTCTGGAGGTTGGGAGTTTCCTTTGAAAATGTCTCTAGCAGTGGCTGAGAGCAGATATCTAAGAGCACAGAAACCTAGGAGAGAGCAGACACAGAGGTGAAGGAAGCAACAGTGTGTATCTTTGCTTTGACCTGGTATGGCCATTGCTCTGGTACGCTGAGCTTTTTCAACCTGGAGCGTATATCTCGGGCAAAATGGATCCCAACGTAGGTGTTTGCCTTCCTTTGAGAATAACTTGATTGAATTAATTTTAGTGAACAAATTTGAATGTTGTGTGGATTTTTCCCATTCATCTCCTCAGACTGTCAGCTCTCAAGCCTTCATGAAGAGGAGTGAAGCGATAACAAATTTATGGCTGATTATCTTAAGTGAAATCTAAAGCTACTCTCTTATCTGCAACTCTTAGATGCATGGCAGCTTCTGAGTGCAGAAGCAACGAGAGAGCTGCATTTGTAGGATTTGTGAATTTGCATTTGTGAAATCATGTGTTGGAATTATGTGACTCAAGTAACACTGTTTTTTCAATGACAGACAGTTAAATAATGAGACAGTAAGCTGGCTACCTGAATCTGGAATACTGCATGGTAACTGCATGTACAGAAACAGTGCAAAGGATGAGGTTGCACATGGTTAGTTTGAATTAAGTGAAGATACTTTCTGTATAGCTCTGAGCGAATAGTAGGGCTGGGGGGGCATCATTCTGATGGGATAATATGTTCCCTCTACTATCAGTTTGTTGTCAGAGAAGAAAAGAGAGGTATATACCGTACATTTTCTGTCTTAGAGTTTTAACGTGCAACTGCGCTTTAGTCATTCTTGAAAGGCATCATTATGACTGTTCTATTTCACTGGTGGCATTTTTCAGTTTTAATTTTTTTAATAAAGAGTATTTTGAGAAGATGACAAGTATGCTTGTAAGAATTTAAAATATATTATTTTGTATTTAGACTACAGAGATTGATAATGGGGCCAATAACTGTAACATCTTCAGTAATCACTTGGATGATGGATTAGGGTAGAACCTCATCAGATTTGTAGGTGGGAAAAAAACAGGATGAATTGTTGGTACACCAGAGGTACCATTGGGTTGTGCTGCCATTCCATGGCATGACAGAAGGGTGGAGTTCTTGGACAGCAAGACTCTTTTAAATCCAAGCAAAGGTGAATTTCTCCCTCCTCTTGGGGAGGAAGAAACCCCAGGTATAGGGGTTTCACCTGTATAGGCTGGGTGGTCTTTGGCTGGAAAGCTGTATTCCAGTAAAGGCCTTGGTGATCCTGGTGAACACCTAGTGGAACATAAGCCAGCAAAGTACCTTTGGAATATAGGCAGCCAGGAGAAGCCAGATTGCAGCAGGGAAAGTATTACCACTAGATCAGGAGAGGTGAGTGAGTCTTCTTGACGCTCAGTCCTGACTGGAGCTCATCTGCAGTGGTCTGTCCACACTGGACTCCCTTAAACAAGGGAAACATGGACATTCTGGAGCAAGTCTAGAAAAAAACCCTGCAAGGATGAAGGTACTTGGGCATCTATCATATGAGGAGACCCTGAGAGAGTTGTGATTGTTTAGCCCAAAGAAGAGAGGACTCAGAATCTTCCCAAGAATGCTTAGAAGTCATGGCTCACACACTCATAACAGGCTCTCATTACAAATCCCAGTTCTGTGCGCTGCAGCAGCAGCTTGAACCTGCATTAACACCAGGTTTGAGTGTCAGCCATGGGGGCAGAGGTGCCTGCCTTCACTCTCAAAACACAGGGACACATGTCCTGCTGGTGTCTGTTCCTTCTCTGGTCAGTGGTGAGGTGGGAGCTGAGGAAAGAGGGATTGCTGCAGAGGAGGCAAGGAATAGATCAACCAGGGCAGGCACCACTTTCTCCAGCCCTTTGAGTTGCTGGGCTGCTTGTTCTGCTTTTGAATCCCATCTTCTCCAGGGAAAAGCTTCTGGTTCTTGCCTCTTCTGAGCAGAACAGGAGGAGGTGAGTTGAGGTCATGCCACAGGTAGAGGAATGGCTATTTTGTGCCTTTGTATGGCAAGTCTCAAGTGGAAGGCAGATACTGTGTACTGCAGGAGAAAAGGGAGAGGTAGGACGACGTGGGGGAGAGAGGGTGCACATCTGTTCCCAGCCTCCCCCCAAAAAACTGTAGTGGCCTCTCACTATTTGAAAGCTGTTGTGAAGCAGTGCTGTACCCTTCTGAAATAAGCACCCAGAAACCATAAATACCCACAAGCTGTAATATACCTTTTGGAGATGTTGCCCTTCCCTGCCACCTCCTGACTAACTCACTTCCAGCAACTACACTGACCTGAGTCCTGCAGGCTCAGAACTTGAATAAATGCATGGTTTTATTGGCAGTGAGAGCTAGAGGCTCTCAACACAGGAAGATTGTGCATTTATCTTTATGTATAGCTTATGAGATCTCAATAATATCAATAAGTAACGGTATCAAAATTTCTGAATTGTTGTAAAGTCTATGTCAATACAAAAAGAATCCTTACCATCAGCAATAAGACATTCAATTTTTATTTGACCAGTAACTTGAATGTAGGCATCTAGCACAAAAGGACTTGAGACAACTACAATTTGAATGACCTCCTGACAACAACATAATATCCAGTTTAGGGATTGAGAGTATAATATTTCCATATTTTTTTCCTGGATCCACTAATTCAAAACACTTCCAGATCATATATTTTTGAGACTTTACTCTGTTTTGCTTCTTGGACTGACTCCTACTACTTTTTGGTGACTCCTGTTATTCCCAGGCAAACTTCATAGCTCTGGGGCACCATTTTGTGCAAAGAATAGTGAGAAAGCCTTCTGCCTATCTGCCTATCTTACATATTTACCTGGCTGCCATGGGAGATAAGGGTTTCTGAATCCCCAAACCAAAAATCATCAGATTTGTTTGCAGTGTCTCTTCAGTGTCCTTTTCCTCTCAATTTCACCCCATTGCTTCTGCAAAGCCTTGCAGTTTAATGTAGAAAAGGTTAGGTTAAAGTTGTTGCCTCTTCTCTTTGATTTAGTAATTTAAAATATATTTCTTGTTGTATTTCAACTGTGTTGCACTCATCTTTGGTCAACCAAGACTTGCAGAAAATGAGCAGCAGAGAGTGAGTGCTTTACCTCATGACTGTGAGAGCTCAAGTGCAATGCAGCAGTTAGGATATAGCAGGGTCTTGGTCCAGCTGCAGCCTTGGTTGTGTGGATGTATGTACAAAATCCCAAAAGGAGCAGTTGAAATTATGTGGACATTGTTTTGTTTGGCTATTGCTTGAGGTTGAATGTAAATGACATTGTTGGTCATAGAGGGAGGTTATATTGGCATGGCAGGTGATGGCATTAAATGCTTAGTGGCCTATAAAAAATCACTGGCTCAAATGGTAACTCTTACTCAACAAAATAAACAGCTTCCCCACCAGTTGCTTTGGATAGTTTATGTACAAGTGGAAATATCATGCTACGATGAAATATGTGGTAAGAACTAGGTTAAGACTGTTTTGAAACACCTGACCTGAATCCCCAAGTAATTTTAAGGCTGAGAGAAATTGCAGTGAAAATTCAGTTATCTAAAGCCTTAGCAATATGGTAAAAAATTTACAGTGAAGATATGGAACCACTTGAAAATTCTGTGATATCTGTATTTTCCTTTACTATGATTTCTGAAGAATTAAGGCACTGTCAGATTTGCTAACCATTTAGTTTAACCTTTTAAAGAGATCAAATACCTTAAAATCCTCAGGGGTTAGGAGGTGTCTTCTAGGTGGCTCACTGCTCCCTCACCAGCTTTAATATCTATATAGGTCTGATAATTTTTGTGGGATTCATTTGACCAAGTGCAATGTAGGTGGCTGCATCTGATACAGTCACTGTAGTCTCCCACTGGTGCCTACAGTAGTTAGTAGCAGATGCTTCTAGGGAGTGATTCATCTCATCTTAAGGTTTACCCTTGGCAAGTCAATATAAGTTATGACATACCAACATAAATCACATCAAATTTGAAGTTTTACACTTCTTTAAATATACTGGGACATAAAATTTCTCACATAAACTTAAGAAAAGTCCTGGAAAGCATATGCTGTCCTGTACTTTCAGTCTGTGGTGTCCACATGACACAGGTTTTTCAGTGGTTGAAGACCTCTGAAGTGTATTCATTGAACACCTGGATATGTTACCATGTGTGGTTAGATGCTTGTGTTTGCATGTATCAGCCCAAATAAGCACAAAGCCAACCTTTCAGCAGGTTATAAAAATAAGGCCAGTATTTCTTTTCTTCATTTTATTTGTCCATGCCATCTGCCCATGTTTTGATTGTTCATATTTTTTTTTTCACTACAATGTGTGTTTCTGTGCAGTGGACAGCACCTCTCCTGTATTCTCTTGTCCATCTCTCTCATGATGTCTTACGCAGTCCTTGCTGTTGGTAATTTCCTCACAGGGTTTCCTCCCTGCTTTTTATCGACAGAACTTTGTTTTGGAATGGGTCAAGAGGTTGTATTCAAGCTGACTGCCTTCTGATCACTCCTTATCTGTGCTCTGGGACATGCTTTTCTATTCAGAGTAATCTGAATTTTTTCTGTAAGGGGAAAATCAGTAGTCCAGGAAGCTGGAAGATAAATAAACGATTGGTACGTGGAAACAAAAGCTGTCAAATCCAGTAATTGATGAATAGTAAACTGGATGAATCTCATGCTAAACAAATTAAGAAAAGAAAAAAAGAAAGGAATGCCCTATTCGTTTCTAGTGGTTTCTGTGAATTAGCTGTAAAGGCAACATATGCATATTAGGAAAAATTTTTACTGCAGCTCTGTCAGAGAGGTAGTCTGTCACTTGTGGTTTACCTTCTGTTTTCTTATTGGATAAGTGTAAAAATATACCAGGAGTTGTCTCAAAGATGTAGTTCTCTTTAGTAGTTATATTTAAAGGGGTGAAAACTAAATTCAGTGTTCATTTAAGAAACTTAGCTGTTCAACTTCAGAGAATTTCTGAATAACCTCTTGTAAAAAAGACAGCAAATATAATGAATCTTATTTTGTTTTTCACCCAGATGCACAGTGCATTGGTTATTAGTGCATCTCTTGATATATATATATGTTTTTGATAAAGCTGACATTATTTTAACTGCAGGGGGTACTTCAAAATTTATAGTGAAACTATATTAGCATAAAATAAAGTACAATTCCTCAGGAAAAGCAATGCAGACCACCAATTTAATTTCTAAATCTTCAGGTGAATATGAACTGGAATTGCACTGGTCACCTGTCACAGATGCTTTTCATTTTCCCTGCTCTCTGTACCATCATGAGTTTGTCCCATGCTGAGTCAGTAAAAATAGCAGACAAGTTCACATTTATCAGGAATCTGTCCAAGACCAGTGCTTGAAAAAGACCAAAATAACTCAATACTACCCAAAATAACAAAAGCCCAAGTCAGTCTGTTGAGACTAAGTTGACAAAGCCATAAGATATGAGTTAAAGAACCCAACAAAATAAAGAAGTCTCCCCACACAAATATTAACAACTTGGTCAGAAATGTTGTATAAAAATGAATGCCAATTCAGAAAACACTGTGTCACAAATAAGAGAGCTGAGAAGAGGCAAGCGGCTTCAAAAATCACAACTTATTCACTGCACATAGAAGTGAGTAATAAATAATGAAATACATGAGATTGAATTAGAAGAGATGATACTTAAAGCAGCTTCCAAAACTAATAAGCAGTACCAAACTCTAATGCACGTCTGACTTTTCATATGTGAGTTCCTTCTCTCAAATCAATAAAACTATTGAAATATTTAAAATTAAACTATATTCTCAAGCACTTTCCTGGCTCTGTGACAAAGATCGAGCACAAAGCTATTCCTTGCATGTGAAAAATTAAGGCTACGTTGTCTTTAGTACTGCATATGGATATGGAGTGATTTTGTTCTATTTCTATCTCACCTGGATGGATGTAAGTTATGGAAAATATTGTAAGAACAGCACGTTGATAAGGACTATTTTCAGGAATAGATGGGATCGTAATGAAGAGTTTTATGGAGTAAGTGACAAAAAAGATAATGAGGTCTAGAGAAAACATTCAGCTTTCAGCCTGCAGGAACTAGGGCGATGGCAGCAACTAAGGAAAAATGGCTGAGAGATCTAATTGAAGTGTGCATAATCTTAAATGGTGTAGATAATCTTAATGCTTTGTACCCAGCATGCATTTAAAGACCAGGGGCAAGTACTGTACTTAAAATCAAATGCAGGCATAAAGAAACACTTATTAAATTAATAGTAGCTACTGTAGTGACCTGCAAGGCATAGGTATTGAGAAAAACACATTGAGGGCTCCTCGGGCAACAATTAGGTTATGTCCTGCAGCCATCAGTACTGGAAGGAAACATTCATGGCTTCTTCCACTTCCTCAGTGACATTCGAAGGGGGGGATTTTGTTTTGTAACTGTACTTGAACCAAGACCATTTGACATTTTTTCTTTCAGAAAAGTAGATTAAAATGCCTCATTAGATTTTTTTTTGCAACCTCTTACAGATTAAAAAACACAGAATGCAGCTTTAAGTTGACAGTTTTGTGATTTAGGTTGTCTGAATATATCTGCATGAGCATTTCCTAGCTGCATATGTTGCTGAAATGTTTTGTACATGTAGATTCCCATCCAGAGCATCTTGTTAAAATCTGTGCTGACCGCAGATTAAGAAAATATGCATAAAATATGCATGATCTTGGTTATTTCTTAGAGGGGGATCAACGACACATTTGACATTTTAATGCCAAATATATTATAATCATAATTGTGATTGACATTTCTGCTGAAGGTTTTTAGTGGCAATGTAACCCAAGTTACCCTTGCTGCTGGGCAAGCAGAATTTATTTTGCTGGCAACGTCTGTTGGCAAAAAAAGTTCCCTGATTTTTTTCCAGTTTTTATTTTTTCAACATCTCCCCTCCAGCAAGCCCTTGATTTCTGTAGCACAGCCCTTCTTATCCACTATTAAGGGTACGGTTCCAGGTGACTGATGTCAGACTACTCTCTAAGCACTTCTGGTGGGGTGTAACTGCAGCATGAAGTGCTGAGATATCAGAAAAGTTACAGAGCTGAAAGAAAAGGCAAATTAGCCCAGGCTGAGTACAGAATTAGTGATGAGGTATTGCTCCCAGGACCTGATAAGTCATCTCGGAGCTATGCTGTTCCATGTAGAATAAACATTCTACATTGCATAGTGAGCCTGTCACCTGTCTTAGCCTGAAAAATCTGAGATTTCTTGCTTAGGTTCTAAGCCAGAGAATGAAGAAATAAACAAATCATTAATTCACAGCTTAGGACTGTGAAAAAAAAAGTATTTTTGTAAAGATTTCAGTAAATCTTGAGCTAACATGATGTTGTATTACAGTAAAAGAAATAAAAGATGGAAAGAACTGAGTTGGGACTTTATTGGAGTGTCCACTCCACAGAAGAACTGGGAAATTTTCATCTTAAAACTCACCAATGGCCCCGCTCCCTATTTCCAGTAGAGTGAAGGGTTCATATTCTCCCAAGAACAATATTGCACATCTAAGGTATCGTTATACTGGAGAGATTTTTTTCCCCTCTTTTCATCATTTAGAGGCAGAAGAAAAAATAATAAAACAGATATTTAAAGACTAAATGTAGACAGAACAGCTGTAGTTTTAGCATGTGTTAGCTGGATGAAATCTGACAAACAAACAATACTAATAGAATGATAATAGTTTTTGTCAGCCAGCCAGGAACACGCTGTTGTGAATAGGTCTGGAAAGATTTTTTTTTTTAATGGTTTATGGCAATATAGCCTGTTTTACCAAAGGTGAGGTATTTTATGTGGTTGTTGGTTTCCACTAGATTTTGAGGATAATCTATTATAGACAAGAAACAAGGAAATTTGGTACCAAGAGTGTGAATTAGGAAACTGTTCTTGGTTTGGGATAAACAATAATGCTGTGACTGAAGGAGAACAGGGATTTGAAGCTGAATTCTGGTATAATCCAGGCCAGTTGCCAAGTGCTAAGCAACTGAGCGTGACAGACAAAAATACACAGCCCTCTTTTGCAATGTGGTTCCATTTTTGAAAATGCTCAAAAGATTTTGTCTCTTATTCTGTTTGGAAATTGAAAACAAAATTTGCAGCAACTTCAGTAGATCTGACATTTAATTTTGATGCTCTGTTCAACCTGTAGCAATAAGCAGAACATGTGTTAGGTGCAAATTATTTGTGTTTAATATAGATCTGAAAATAGTTTCTGGTGTGCAGAAGAAGGAATTAATGATTTTTTTAGACTCTAAAAATCTTTTCAAATGAATGGTCAGAAAAAAAATGCAATGAAAAGAGGATTACAATTGTTTATTTTCCATTAATAGTGAAAGAATCAATTTAAGCCTAATGATAAATCTTTAATTTTGGATGGGATCATCTGTTGAAGATGATTCTGCCTCATGTTCGCCTGACTACCTTCTAAAACTCTGAACCCTAAGGTCTCTATTAACTTTACTGATTGGACTGTTGACCATTGAATTGAAGGACATTTTCCATAACTTTATCATATACTTCCTTGGCATGTCTCAGAAGTAAGGTTAATGTCATAGGTTTGTGGGAGAGTACTTATAAGAACTTAAAATTAATCCCATTACTTGGACATGAATTTGATGTAACTATATTTTACTCTGAGCACTAATAACTGCTCTATTTCCTGTTCACCAGAAATGTTGTTCTAAGAATTCTTTTAACTTTTTTTTTCTATAAAGTTCATAAATGTAGGCTCTTGCTGGTGTTAACAGATGCATGGAAGTTAATGTTCTTTTTTGAGCGGTGTACTGCAGGTGAAGCAGTAGTGCTAATGTCTAGGTTGGTTTTTTCCCTTTTTTTCCAGCTGATATGGAACAATTTTCAGCTACTGTTTGTCCTTTCCATGGCTTGAAGACAAAAAAGCATGTGTCAGCTGAGAATGGATTCATAAAATCATAGAATGGCTTGAGTTGGAAGGGACCTTAAAAATAATCTAGCTTCAAAGTCACCTGCCATGGGTAGGGACATCTTCTAGCAAATCATCTTGCTCCAAGCCTTATTCAGCCTGGACTTGAACATTTCCAGGGATGGGGCATCCACACCCTATCTGGGCACCTGTTCCAGTAAAAGAACAAAAAGTAACAGTAAGAGAAAAAAAAATCATCCTAATACCTAATCTCTTTCAATTTAAAGCCATCCCCCCCTTGTCCTATCACTTCATGTCCTTTAAAAAGTCCCTCTCCTCTTGTAGTCCCTTTTAGATACTGGAAAGTGCTACAAGATCATTCCAGAGTTTTTCCTTCTCCAGGCTAAGCAGCCCCGATTCTCTTAGCCTTGTCTTCTTGGCAGAGGTGCTCCAGCCCCCTGATCATGTTTGTGGTCCTCCTCTGGACTCACTCCAGCAGGCCACATTCTTCTTACATTGAGGGCCCCAGAGCTTCAATCATTATTCCTCATCCTAAACTATGGACTTGATGGGCTTGAAAAAGTTTAACATCAAAAGACCAAACTTTATAGGCTGGTCTGACTTCTTCCATTCAGACATCTACAAGGTCTTACGAAATTATGTTGTGAGTATTTTGGGCTGCCCAAGAAGGAAATAGGACCGAATGCTCCTTTTTCCATCAACCTGTACGCACACATCTTCCAGCTGAAGTACTTCGCATATGGATTTTATCTAAACCAGTTTCTGTTCTCCAAAATACTGATTCGTTCAGTAGCCAGAATTGCTTCCTAAAATGTCTCCAGAGCAAAATGCAGCTGAATATCAGTCTTATTGTGAGTGGATTAATTCACTGGAATGCTATCAGCATTGAGGCAGGTGCCTTCCAACCTTGAGACCAGCTGGAAGTGCTTTTTCTGTAAACTCCCAGGTGCCAAAAGGCAGTCAGTGAAAGCAATTTCAGACACAGAATTAATGAAGGTAACAGCTGATGATATTGGGCAGCAGTGTTTGGCAAAACATCTGATTTCAAAAGGAACAGTATCTTTAATCAAACCTATTACATGGGTAATACGTTATGGATGATGAAAGGGATGTTCATCCATGAGATCCATTCTTGTGCAGTGAGTTTAATACAATGTGTATCTTCATGTTCCCATTTGGATGAGGCATCCCGCCCATGTACCAGCTAGTGAGACATCATAGATATTCTCCCAGGCTTTTATTTTCCTCTTGCAGTTTCATAATGAAAGCCCTTACAGAGTTACCAGAACATTTTTAATTTATGAGTTCTTCATTTGTTATAACAATGAAGTTTGTGCAGTCCCATAAAATCTTCTGAATGATGGAATCTCCAGAACTTTCATTCAAATAATTATTTAAGAGTATTGTACAACAGGTAAAAATGTAACTATTTACCACTGCTGAAAAAGCATAACTTCTTGTTAATATTTTCTTCTTTAGTCAACTTAAGTCTTCTTTATGTCTTCTTTAGGTCTAAACCTGTGCTGTTTGGGGATCAGGATTAGGGCATAACTAGGAGGGAAGATTGCCACTATGATTTCTAGGTCCAGCTCAGAACCTACTTTTTTGCTGTCTGTATCTAGACACTCATCACCAGCAGCTGTACTGGTAAAGTGTCAGGAAACAGTATCATTGTTTCTTGATCTTTATTACTGTGTTTTGCTTTCACCTGCTTTGAAGATCTGTGCAAGCAACTGTCAATGAAATTAAACTTACCTTCTTACGTTGACACATTTCCCAAATATATAGGTGCTTGTAACCATTTTTGCAATGTTACTTCCACATGCTTTTCCTCTAAGTCATCCATCAAGGCTGATTAGATGACACATTTTGTGCATTGAGGTGGGAAAAGGCATTCTAATATATCCCTTTTCTTATTATACAGGCTATCATGTATTTAAGGTTCACTTTAATATTCTTCTAGAATAAATGTATTTTTTTTTCTTATTTCAAGTACTGTTATGGTATTAAAATTTATTCATAACATCGCTAGTGGCAAGATCAAGTTCAGTGGTAATTTGCACATCTGGTTAAGTTGGCTTGTATAGTAAGGTTACCGTGAATTAACATTTAACCTAAATATTTATATTTTATAATTACCATTCTGTTAAAAATGCAGTTTATTATGCTTCAATCTTTTCTCTGTCTCTGGGATAAGAATGTATTTTTTCACATATGACATCATCTAATGCTCAAGAAGGCAGCAGGCAAATCTTTTAACTCTTCATTATTCATTAGTTTCCATTCTGGTCCTTCTAGCTCCTGGGACCATCAAGTCATCCATCACATGCTTGAATTTGAGTATCATTATTGCTGGCACAGGCTTGTCAAAGCATTAGAGCTGGCAAGGCACACAAAGGAGTGGTGTGTGGTTTCACAGGTACACATTGCTGCAAATCATCATCTTCCTGAGTTTTGTCCTTGTTACTTTCATACGACAAGATTCTGTGTGTGCAATCCTGTACCACTGTAAGAGTATTTTCTGTGGAGCTTTCTGATGTTATGCCCTTCTATTGGAAATAATTATTTGTGTTTTCCTTTTTTTGCAGAAAATATTGCTTTCTATCCAAGTATACATGACATGCAATCTCTAGTTATGATGATAAATGTTAGCACCAGTCAGTTGAATCAGCAGTTTATATCCTGTTTAGCAATGCTGATTTATCAGCATAATTTAGCTTTTTAGAAAATGTGCAGGAAATAAAGGTGGTATCTGCCATATATGAAACGCTCTCTACCAGGACTAGTTTTGCAGCAACGGGCACATTTAAATTTCTATCAATTATTAATAAAATACTTGTTGTACAAGCCTAGTGCAGAAACCTAGGAAAACTAAGCTAATCTCTGGTGCTCAATAAACTGATTTCCCGTTTGCAAACATGAATCAGTTCTCTTAGCAGAGGACATTTTATTCAAGGGAGGTTACCCTGTTAACTGAAGGCGCTTTTATTTCCTTTTCTTTTTCCACCCATTATATAATACTCCATGAACACAGTGTGTAGAAATTTAACTCCAAATAGCCACTTCCTTTTCCTTCCACTCTCCACGGCAGGAGAGGGACAAAGGCAGAGACCATGGGTTGTCATAACAATTTACTGAAAGCAAACAGCAACGGACTAAGAAATGCCCAAGTAACAGCAGAAATATCAATAGCAAAAGGATACAAGAGGAGGAGGTGCTTTACACACAAAAAGGTGTTCACCACCTTGACATAGCTCTGCGTGGCGGCCGGGACAAAGACAGGATGGCGGCCGCTCCCACACACAGCGCCACGTGGTTTCCCCAGACAAAGACAGGGTGGCACGTGCACCCCACAGTGCTCTCTTTGTCCAGAGCCAGGAACAGGAGAGCAACCCCCAAAGGCTGGGTTGTCCACGTTGAGCCATGCTGCTGCTTCAGATGCTGGGCTGGATTCCGCACAGCTACGGCTGGCACTGGTGTTGCTGCTTTTGACTGCTCCACCCGGGTCCGCTTGGCTCCTTTCAGCTTGGGTCAGACTCAGCTGAGGTCTAAACATTTGGATCTGCAATAACTTTGCAAAGGATTTCTGTTATTGGGTTACTTTAGCTGATACAGTCCATTTAAATGTGACTCCTGTTGCCTTTGATGAGGGCAGCTGTTTACGCAGGGATAATTCTGCTCTTTAGTTTTTCCCAGAGTTCTGTACCCTACTACAGTGACAAAAATTAAATGAGTACTTCCTAGAGATTGTAAAATGACTGAACAGAAGAAGATAATTTGCCATTTCTGGTGCCTTCCTTTCTCTCTGCAGTACATGGGACAGCATTGCAGCTTTGTTCAGCCTCCCAGCTTCCAGCTTCTGGACTCATATATGGGATATATACATGGGATATATAGTGTTGTTTCCTTTTCTAATTTTGTTTCAGCTTTCTAATTATACCCATCCTTTCTTACATAACTCTTACTCTTTCCCACTGATTCCATTAATGCTGCATCCTATTTTTTAAATGAACAGTAGACATTTTTTAAATGCTGTCCCTGCTTCTGTACTGACTTTAAGTTGAATGCATCATTACTTTCTTACACAGGAGCACTTAAAACACTTCAGACTGATGTTTCTCATTTAATCTACCACATCCCCTTTAAACTTACTATAGAGTTATGAAGCTACCTTTTACTCCCCTTCTGCAGAGCTGTTCCTTTCAACATTTTTTGTTTTAGCATCCTTTTTCTTTCACATTGCTATCTATGACAAAATTTCCATGAAAATGTGTAGATTTTCAACTAAATTAATAACACTTTCAAAAAGTATCATTTTTTTGTGGGAAAATTTAATTCATCAACACATATTCCTGACCCCCAAAACTTCCATAATAAAATCTTTCTGTATATTTTTCCATTTTTCAGCAGTCCACCAAAGTCTATCTAATACCCTGGTCTATTTGGTTTTCATGTTGTACTGTAGTTAATATTTTATAGCTCTAACTTGAATGGTAAATATTATCTTATTTTCTATTTCAAAGTTTTATGCTGCTTCATTTCAGAATTTCCCATCTGAGTCATAGCTTATGTTTCCCTACATACACTCATTTTAAGTTCAGATCCGGTTGCTCACAAATTTGAAGCAGATATTCTAAATATATTCTAAAGAAAGATTTCTCAGAGATAATCTAGGAAGTAGATGCAGGGTTTTCTGACAGCATTCAAGCAGATATATATTTATATAATATATATGAGCTTTTTTTTTTTAATCTAAATCTATATACACATATGCACAGAGCATGTTTATGTATGCACACACACAAACACCACACACACAGTTATCATGCATCACCCAGTAGCTGTCCATTGTGTCTTCTGCTTTATAGCATCTTAATAAAACTTTTTTTTTTCCCTTTCATTCATCCTTTCTTGAAGTTTGGCTTTTGGCCATCACCTTTTAGCAGTTCTGTGAAATAATTTTCTGTGAATGAATGACATCATACATCCCACAGGTATTTATTGCTGAGTTATAATCCTGCATATAAATGTTTATCTCTCACTCCTTCTGAACATGGAGAGGCAAGTATAAACACCTGTAAAAAAGTTATAGAGGAGTGCATGAATATATATGCTTTGAAAATGCAATAATGTGAAAAATAGAACTTTTGTAGTTTACAAAGAATTGTATGAACAATATGATTGCCTTTGCTAAATAACTTAGTTATCAAAATAAATTCTTGTAACAAAAAGCAGGATGGCTTTCAATCCTGTAGAATGAAATTAAAAAACTATGAAAAGTCTTTCAATATGCAAGTTTCAAATCAGCCATGAATAAACAACTTTAGCCCTAAAATACAGAGGAAAAATGCTCAGTTAAAAAGGGATGAACAATTTTAATGCCTATGTGAGTGGACTGCATTGTGATCTTACTTACTTTATCACATCAAATAAAGGGGGTTTTGTGTGTATTTTCCTTTTATTTCCTTATAGCTCTGGTATCCCACATGCTTTTTCCAAAATGTCGGTTCATTTCTTAACATAATCTTTTTATTACCACTTTTTAGAACATAATGAGGTTGGTTTTTTTTTTTCATTTTTCATCCTTGTCCCTCTCAAAGCAGAATATAGAGTGCTGGTGATTTTTGGGTAAAGTTCATTGCATGTCCCAAACCCTTACTGAGATGATTTTATAAAAAGTTAAATATTTTTAATTACCTAACTTTTTCAGGATATTTCTCCATCTCTTATGAGGGTCTTATTGTCAAAGTGATGCAGAATGAGACTAACCATGATATATGTGATGCTTGAAAGAAAGCCCTCTGAATACATCCTACAATATGAGAATTGTTTGAACATTAAATTTTCCCATTTTTTATTTTAATAAAACCTTTATTTAAAAAGAAAATTAGGAGAAGTGTTTTTTTTTTCTAATTTGGGTGTCATTAGTTTTACACTTAAACCTGGATTTGTTTCATCTCACCTCACATGACTAAGAAATCTCTTATGAGACTTCATCTTTCTGTAAGCAATGAGGTCATGTTTTGCTTCATTGTTTCCAAGGAAATTTGAACAATTAGGATACTAATTTAGGCCCTTTAAGTCACTAAAAAATCACAAAGGATGGTTTTGAATTGTCTTGCTTATATCACAGAACTTCACCCTAAAGCCAGCTCACACCTGTAGAAGATGCTTCTTGTTACTGTGGACCTTACTACCACTGATCAGAAAAATTTTCCATTCAATCTATTAACCTGAGCTAGGTGAACCTTGCTGATGTTTCTTGCCACTTCTGTTGCTTCAGGTTTGCTCTTTGCTTCTTTTTCTTAAGATCAATCCAATTACGTTTGATCCAAACCCATAATAACTTAAAAAGCAAGTTCTTTGCAGTCAGCAGGCTGCAAGCAGCTGGGCTGCTGAGAGGTATTCCTCTTCATGTTGGATTTCTAATGTCAAAATTTCTGTCTTTTTCAGTCAGCAGTACAGGTCCTTATTTCCACCTTCATTGTGCAGTGAGTCCACGATGTTCAGCCCCACCAGGCTAAATAGAAAAGCTGACTAGGTCTACCTGGCAGATGTTCATTCTTCTTTCTTTATTGGAATGGTTTTCGAAAATCAAGATGAAAATATATCATAGCACCTCTTGTTTCACTTTTTTCTTGATATCTAGTTAAAAGACCAGTTACTATCTTAAAAATGTTTTACCTCAGAATTACATGACAATTACATTATTCATTATGTCCTGACCAGTGAAGAGAAAAAATGTTCTGTTTTGAACAGTATACTGTAAACTGCCCAGGTTATGCACACTTTAAGTTTTTAGATTTCTTTTAATTAGGAAAACAAACTACATTCAGGCCATTATAAAAATACAATGTAGTCTTTGTGAGTCTAAAATCGGACAGAGAATAAGTTCTGTTTCTGGTAGGCTAAACCTAGATTTTTATAAAGTTGAAGAAAAGACTTGAACTGGTTTTTCGGATTAAACTTGTCTACTCTGTATTTCAGAAAAGGTTATGTAACCCAAATATTCTGAATGCTTGATTTAAAAAGTGCAAACTTAAAGCTGTGGTTGATATATAGTCTTGAATTCACCTATGTTTTCTGACTCTCTATTGATTTTGAAAGACTTCAAAATAACTGTATCAGGGAGCTTATTTTGTGTCAGTCAAACCAATTTGCATTAAAACAGTACTTTAAGAAACCCCTCAACCAAAAATCCTGGCTGAAAAAATGCTTGAGAGGCACATTCCTAGAAGCCTAAAAAGAACCGCAGGGAATGACTGGAAGTATCTTTGGAATAGAGGTGTTTTCAGAAAGTGAATGTGCCAGTGTTGTCTTCAAAATACTGTCAGAAAAACATGCACAAAAACATGCTACCTTTAACTTTGACAGAAGAATTCAATTATTTTTCCGTTTGGTTTTGTATGTTTTAAAAGGTTTCTTCTTTTCTTTTGTAATAAGCATTCTCTAACCATGAACAAATTCCAGTGTTTTAGCCATTGAATCCTCTTTTATAGCACAAACCACAGGGGGCCTGCTTTAGTGCAGGAAGCTGAGACCCAAGTAAACTTCTGAGTTTCAGCCTTGGCTAACATAATGATTTTCTGGTTTTCTGTTACCTGGAGCTGTTTTGGTACATGAAGATAGGAAGAAGTACTACTAGAGTTTTACCCAGTAATTTAAGATATATAAGACTTGGGAAAATAATATTCTCTTGGAGGTATTCTCAACTTTTATGAAGAGAAAGTGATGGGGAATTCATCATTGAGATTTATTCCCTTAGGCCTTACTGCTCTGTGCAATGTGTAAGATGCATGATTTTAAATGGAGGACTTTACATCACTGGCTTTTAAGATTTCCTAGTTTAGTTTTGCAGCAGATGGTTTATAGAGCTAAAATATTTCAAAAATCTCTTTAAAAGTAAATGGTGCTGGTAGGATATTCAAGTTCTATGATGATGAAACTTCTCTACATGACAGCAATGCACACATTGTGTCTTGTTGCGCTGAGAAAAGCAAAGTTTTTTACTGACTGCTAGATGACTTATGGTGACTTTCATTTTTTTGTTCTTTGATTTTTTTCCAGCTTTCATTTGCAGCAACAACTCCAGAGTTGGCTGATAAGAAAAAATATCCTTATTTCTTCCGGACAGTGCCATCTGATAATGCAGTGAATCCAGCAATTTTGAAGTTACTCAAACATTATCATTGGAAAAGAGTGGGAACTTTAACCCAGGATGTACAAAGGTTTTCTGAGGTAAGATTTGCATAATTTCTAGTACACACAGAGAGATACTAATATCAGACTTCTAAGGCATTAATTCCTTTATTAATAGCAATTCAGGAAAAAGAAACAGTCCCACTGTTTCAGTCCTGTTTGGCTTTCTCTTAGTAGGTCACATTTGCTGTACTGAATAAGCCTAATTCCCTTCTGGGGTTTATTTGAGTGTCTGTAATGAAAGCTACCCGTGCTTTCGCATGTCTGTTTTTTACACACAAGATCATTGCACCCCAGTGCAAAGGTTTCTTTATACTCTTTGATTTGCAAAAACATGTTTTCAAGGGAGGCTTGTATTCTGACTCTGGTTCACTTAAAAAAGGAGAATAAATCCAATTTCACCATGTTCCTTTTGTGCTCTGATTTATTAGAAGCATGAGTCCGAACACTGAGGAACAAAATCTGGTAAATCTGTGGCTGAAAATATTGGAAGAGCTTACTGAGATAAAAATATCTGAAGGCCTCAGAACTAATAAGATCATATACCATGCACCCCACAGATCTTTCAAGTTTCACCCTGAGCAACATTTTGGTCATAGAAATTGCAATAAAGTATGGATTAAATGCCATTAAGCATGGTTTTTAACAACTGAGTGAAAGAAGACATCTTATATGTAATGAATGAATCAGAGCAAGACAAGGAAAAGAGTTGGCCCATTAATTGTTAGAGAGGTAAAACTAACAGAGACATGCCTGCTTTTTCGCTTGTTGGGAGTTTTTTTCTTCCTCAGCATTGATTTTACAAAAGGCTGACTGCGCTCTGAAGACTAGCGTAATTAAACCTAGGGAAGAGGGATAAGAACAGGTTAGAGTCATCTTAGATGAGTCAGATATTTTCAAATTGTCTGGCACAATTAATTCACTGTGGAATACTAAACAAATCTTAGAATCTTCCCTTATGAGCTTTGAGAATTAAAGGATAAAAAGTAAATGAATTGTAGAGGGAGGGAAGAAACCTTTGTGTCTTTCTTTCCAGAAAACACACAAAGGCCCTGGGAATTATAGGCCAGTCAGGTTAAATTTGATTCCTGGAAAGACACTTGAGCAAATAATCTGTTTGGAATCACACAGGAGATAAAAAGATGATAAACAACTGTGAAAATGGATTTGTCAAGAATAAATCATGTAAAGCAATCTGATTTCCCTCTATTACAAGGTAACAGGTCTCAAGGAGGTGTGATAGGTGATGTGCGGTATTTCATGACATAAAATGTTAACAATGCTCCTAAAGAAAAGTAGGGAAACTTAATTTTGGTGAAGATACTGTAAGAGCCTAGAGTCTCGTCTCTAACCAATATTTCTGCAATAAAAGCTAATTGACATCAGGTCAGTAGAATATTTGTTTTTAAAACAAATGCTGAAGCAAAAAGTCACCAAAAAAGTATGGTATGCTTTACCCTTCTCTGTCTTGGAAATAATTTCAGTGAGCACTTATCACTGGTATACTGTCAAACAAAAAGGATGAGATTCTGTCAAGTGGTATTCTCTAGAAAGAGATAAGGTTTCCTCTAGATAGTATGATAGAGAAAATGTTTATTAAATTGCATTTGATACCTACTTGGGAAAAGCTGCAAGTACTTTGCTGAGGACAGGATTGAGTTTCAGAATGATATTGATACTGGCTTAACTCCAGCCAGCAGCCAAGCACTGCACAGCCACTTGGTCATTCCGCTGCGAGCAGCTTTGGGGACAGAATCTGAAGGGCAAAAGACAGAAAACTCAGGGGTTGAGATAAAGAGACTCATAGGGAAAGCAAAAGCCATGTGCACAAGCAAACCAAAACAAGGAATTAGTTCAACGCTTCCCATAGGCAGGCAGGTGTTCAACCATGTCCAGGAGAGCATGGCTCCATCACACATGGTGATGTTACTTAGGAAGGTAAACACCATCACTCTAAATGTCCTCCCCTTCCTCTTTCTTCCCCCACTTTGTATATTGAGTATGATGTCATATGATCTGGAATATCCATCTTGTCAGTTTGGATCACCTGTCCCATCTGTGTCCTCGCAGCCCACCAGTACAACCCCAGCCCCTTGCCAGCAATGCAGCTTGGAAAGCAGAAGGGCCTTGACTCTGTGCAAGCCCTACTCAGGAATAACAAAAACATCTCTATATTATCAACTCTGTGTTCAGCACAAATCCAAAACACAGCCCCTACTGGACACCGTGAAGAAAACCTAACTCTACCCCAGCCAAAACTAGCGCGTTGATAAAGGTTTTAATGAAAAAAAAATATTTAAGTGAAAAAGTGCAAAATGGCTATGTAGGCAGCAGATCTCCAGAGAAGGATATGGCAAGCACTACAGTGAACCACAAATTGAGTAATGGGCAAGATGTTTAGACTCCTTGATTTACTGTAAAAGTAGAAAGGAAGCAAAGAGCTCTTGTTGCACCATCCCAATGTAATGCAATATTGACACTTAAGACACACAAAGTAAGCTATAATTCTACTTAGTGTTCATTAGGTGGAAGTTGGAACATCAGGTCTAATATCCAAGAAGGAAGTAGATCAGAGAAGTCTGTCAAAAACATTGGGTCATTTGGAAACATTTAATGAGAAAGATTAGAAGTGAAAAAAAAGTCAAATAGAAAGGTAGATTGTTGAACTTTTGTTGTATAGGGTTTTGTAGGATAAAACTAAACAAACACAACACAGGGACTCTTGATCTTCCTTTGGGACAGCTGGAGGGATGTCAGGGTCACTTAAGAAGTTCTAAAACTGCAGTTTTCAAGGGTTTGCAAGACTGGTGCACTTGAGTTCAAAGTCTCTCCATTTCTCTTGAAAGGTAAGCAACAACCTTCTGTGTCTGCAAACCCAGTTTACTGTGATTCATTACAGCTTTCAAGTAGTGCAAGGTTTAGTTAAAGCTTCCTTGAATTGCAGTAATTTTTATACAGTATGTTGCGTCCGGTGTCTTCAAAATGATTAGAGCTCAATTCTTCCTTTTTCAGCTCCATGTAGAGTT
Source organism: Peucedramus taeniatus (assembly GCA_013400575.1). Taxonomy (NCBI): domain Eukaryota; kingdom Metazoa; phylum Chordata; class Aves; order Passeriformes; family Fringillidae; genus Peucedramus; species Peucedramus taeniatus. The sequence continues at coordinate 263,722 of WBNO01023376.1, forward strand.
TTACCCTTTCATATACTGACAGTGCAAGCACAGGAAAAACTGCAGGAGCTAATTAAATTGCTGTCTGGGAGCAGTGAGGAATGGGAGTCATCAGCAGTAGAGCAGAAGAGCATGCGACAGCTGGGCAGAGCCCAGTCCCGCTGCAAGAGAGGAGGGCAGACCCAGGGATTGAGGCCAGGATCAGCCAAGTGTGCAGATCATCAGGCAAGTTAGTCCATGGCAATGAAGCAGGTCCAAGGCCAAGCTGGCAAATCAATCCACAAGTCAGGGTCAGGTCTAGTGGCTGCTGGATAGGTCTGTGGCAGAGACTGAAGACATAGGGCTAAAGGCTGGAGAGAGCTCCCAGAGGAAGGACCATCAAGGCCTGTTAGTGACCCTCAGGTGCTGGTCAACTGAAACTATAATCTTCTCTCTAAACAAACATCATCCAAAACTATTCTTCTGACAGTTTTTTGAAAGTGACAAAATAGTTGAATAGGATCTAAAATATCTCTCTCTGTTGTAAAATGCCAATGAGCTTGGGATGTGAATGGTCTTATCTGTAATGAAAATGCATTACAAACCATTAGATCAGAAGTAACTGAATGCCTTCTCTTACTCTTATGCAAAATAAAATAAATGGAAACTAATCAATGTGATCTTTGGAGAAGCCTGTGTAGTAACTCAGGTGGTTTTACTCTTAGCAGTGAGACAGAGCAGTTCTCTCATATTTTCTTTTTCCATCTCCCATCTCCCAAAGTGCCTCAGTTTGACCGATCTCTTTCTCTTTTTTTAATCTAGAGCAGTTTGGATATCTACCTAAATTTCCTCCAGTGGTTCTTCCACCTAAATACATGGAGGAATAGATGCTTGTTCTTGCATAGGGACTTCATACCCATGTAGTTTAGTCAACAGGAATCCTGGTTGCATCTTTAACTACCATCTAAGTTCAGGGATTTTTGGGCTGATGACTTTTTTTCCTTAGCTAGATCACTGTCTCTTGTCCCTCTGCAATTTGTACTTTGATCTTAACTCCTGAATAATTAAAGCTCACCTAACTTGTCTGCAGGTTAGCTGCCCCTTAAAGTCATCAAGCTGTCTTTTTGGTTTACTTTTCCTTGTAATGAGACAGTTGTCTCAATTGGTTAGTTTGTCTGTCTCACTCCAGTTTATCTCTGAAGGCCAAGATCACAGAGGATTTCTTGCTTTATTTTAGTTGCTTCCTTTGGGAATCCTTTCTGCCGAGGCTTTGGTTTATCACCCATTTCCTTTTACTTGGTGAAAAAACTTCTCTTCTTTATTAAAAAAATGTTATATCTTATTCTCCAGGTCACAAAGAGAGATAAAGTGTAGGTAGAGAGAATGGAGAACTTTATGCCACTGTGCTTTCAGTTCTTAGAGCACATGGGCAATATCTATACATCTTATACTGCTATTGTGGCTTGAGACTCCCTTTCTTGGCATTACTTGGATTCAAGGATTATGACATTTCAAGTGACCTGTATTCTATGGCTGCCAATAGGTGAGCTCACTGTTAACATTCTTTGTGAGTTCTTCAGATCTCTTTGTACAATCATAAATATCCTTTCCATTGGGTTAACGTTTCAATTGTGTAAGTTGACTTGGTATAAGAATAATGTACACACTTCATCAGTTCTGTTACTTAACTAGGACAAATTCATACCTACTGTGCTTCTGTGTCCTAGATTTTATGGATTGCTGCCCTGTTTTCATCCTCTGGGAGAAGACTGTTTCAAAGTTAATTCTGGGGCAAAGATTTATAAATGAGGTTTCAAAATATTGCAGGATTTTCAGCTCAAAGTGTTTGCTGTGGTATGTAACTGTAGGGTAATTTAGGTTGGAAGAGATCTTGGGAGGTCTCTCATCCAACCTACTGCTCAAAGCCAGGCTAGCTTTAGTGTTTAACAGCCCTGAAGAGTTATAGCTGTTTGTCCTGGTTCTGGGCAGGAAGGGTTAGTTTTTGCAGTATCCAGGAGGGGGGACATCTACAGGACCCAGAAGTTATTCTATACCACCTCACCTCATAGCTGGGATTTGGGGGAAGGGAGTCTCTTCCAGGGAGAAAGAGTCCCTCCCAGCTCTGCAGTGTGGTGGAGGGAGCAGTCAGGAATTGTTGTTTCGGTATGAGTTGTTCACATCTTTCTTGTACCCTCTGTCATTAGTATTGCTGCTGTTACAGTTCTTTCTCTTATCTCATTGCTGTTTCCAGTAAATTGTCCTTATCTCATCCCACGATCTTCACTTTTTGTGCCTCTTACTCTCCTCTCCGTTCCTACCACGGGAGGGGTAAGAGGGTGTGAGCGAAAGGCTTACGGTTTCCCTGGGAGCACTAAATCAGAAAATAACATTCCTGAACCACAATGCTGTTGCACACACAGTTTTCAGAAAAGGCCTGAGTGTGTCCGGTTTCTGATTCACAGATGAGCTTTCAGTTGATTGAAACTTTTGCAGTGGTTTGTGCCTGAAGGGTTACTGCTGCCTGGCAGCACCTGTTTGGGATTGTTTTTTGAATTAGGCAAACCAAGCAATATTCCTGTGGTTGTGGTTTGCTGTCTTTCGTGCTTCAGTGGGAAGAGTCATGGGAATAAAGCTATACTTAACTATCAGTAAGTCAAAAGTTTTGGACCCCACCAGTATTGAAGATGATGTAAAGGCTACAGAATATGACTGAGAAACAGAAAAATGTATACTCATGTACTGGTTTTTAGATAATGCTTTATTTGCTTATGGGTAATTCTAATTTACCTTGCTCCAGTATTTTTCTGTTATTTCCTGCATGTTTTTCATTTTATTTATACATCTTTTTCCTCATAGTATGTTTCAAACTGGAAGTCGGCACTTGACTGCAATTGTACACTGGGGGCTTCCTTATTTTGTGATATAGACTGGCTTCAATTACTTCTTTTTGCAATCATCTCATGTTGAAATTCATTGAAACTGCATTTTAACTTAGCATTTGATAGCATATTCATGATATTTCTAGATTTAAAAAATATATATATACATTTTCCTCCCACTGAATACCTTGTCTGGGATTGTTTTTAAAATAAATTAAATTCTGTTCATCTCAAGTGAATCTTTGTTTTTCCCTACTTCTTAATAGTCATCTCTTTTTGTGATCTCTCTGCTTCTTCATGGAAATATTGAGAACTTGTAATGTAATTTTATAAATGTAGGTGGCATTTCAAAAAGGCAGAAGAAATGAGAAGTGTGCAGTATGATAATGAAATACATTAACAATATCAAGATAAAATATTCTCTCTTGTGACTCTGTCAGTCTTCATTGAGTTCAATAACTTCAAAGTATATCAGTGACAAAAATTTAAAAAACCAAACCTTGTAAGTGGACAAAAAGGCATTTTTTGGGGGGGGGGACATGATGAACACTAAGGATTTATTTAGATTATGTTGCATTTTGCACACTGAAAATACCACATCTACAAAAATCAGCAGGCCATCAGGGTCCCTCTTACCTAACTTTAAAGAATTTAGAATCTCTGAATTCTAAGTCTCATCCCAGAAAATGTAATACTGGAAAAATAAAATTGTTGTCAAGAAAAGCAGCTAACAATAAGTCTTCTCAACATAGTATGTCTGTTGCTGTAGAGGAAGCAGGGTAGAAGAATTATTAATCTAGAGTTTTATTTATTGTGGCCTTGCTTTGTCACTGTGCAGTCTGCAAACTTGCATCTGAGTTAGTGGTCAGTTCTGATAAGAATTCACTGGATAAGCAGAGGCAATGAGAGAGCTATTGTGTGGCTAAGAGGACTTGGGAAAAATAAATGAGATACCTGTTGACCTTTCAAATTTCAGCCAGAAAACAAGCTTGAGACACCAGTTTTTGATGACGGTAGGTATATATTATGTAGACTTCAAGGTATGATTATGCTTTTTGACTTCTTAGGTTTGGCTTCTGAAGATCAAAAAGAGGAGCAGAGCTTTCCACTCTCCATCAGAGTTGCCAGGAGATTTTAGGGCAGCAAGAAAAACATTGCTTTTTGTCCATGAATGAGCTTGGGAGCCTCAAATATACCGAATAACATAAATGTTTAATCTGGAGCTCTGAATAGTACACAGCAATTTCATCCTAGAAGGAGTGCTCTACCTTCAACTTTGATCAGAAAAAAGGGAATGGCAGAAGATTAGAGAGACACAGAAGGCAGTAAAAGGAAAATATGGAAAAAAGCATGAAGAGAAGATACTGAGAGCAGGAAAACTGAGACATTATAAATGTAATTGTTTAAATATAAAACTCTTAAAAACCATTTCTTCCTAATGCTTGCTTTTTTTCAAAATGTCATGTGCCTGAGATCTTTTTTCATATTGCCTTATTGCCAATTCCTGGCTGATTCCTATAGCAAAATCTTAGGAACAATTTGATTCATGTTTTCTTAGCCTTGTAGAGGAGAATTAATTCCTCTATTCTGTCTTATAACTATGCTATCCTATAATTCAAGTTGATACATTAAGATCTTCACAGAAAGGCAGAATCTGAAAGTGACTTTTACTAATTAAAGGGAAACTGAAGTACTAGATCTAGTATGATTCTTCTGGGTCCTGGTAAATATTTAGAAGCTATGAGATTATGGCAAGGTCATAAGATTATGAGATAGGAAATGGGGATAAATCAGAGAGATAGAACCTTAGCCCAGGTTTGTCCCTCTTTGTAGGAAATGGTCTGTGTACATTCAGCTACAGAGCAGGGGATTGTTTTAGGTGAGAATTGTAGATAGTAGTTAGAAGTGACTATGTACTTTTAGTACCTTCATAGACGAAGACTACACAGCCTCCCTGGGCAACTTGTGCCAGTGGTTGGTGATCCTTGCAGTTGCAAAGCATTTCCTGATGTCCAGATGGTACTTCCTAGGTTTCTGTTTATGCCCTTTCCACTAGGCACCACTGAAAGAAGCCTTGCTTCATCCTCTTCACCTTCATGGTCCTTCTCTGGTCTCTCTCCAGTGTGTCCATGTCTCTCGTATTGAGAAGCCAAGAACTGAACCTGCCAATCCATGTATGAGTTCAGCAGTGCTAAGCAGAGGAGAAGGATCGCCTCCCCTGACACGCTGTGACAACACTCCTTCATGCACCCAGAATAGTATTAGCTTTGTTTGCCACAAGGGCCCATTGCTGGCTCATCTTCAACCTGGTGTCTACCAGGACCATCTCCACGAAGTGCCTTCCATTGGGCAGATCCAGCATGTATTGCTACAGGTTGTTGCTCCTCCCCAGCCCAGGACTTTGCACTTCCCCTTATTGAACATGAGGCTCCTGTCAGCCCAGGGCAGTATGACCCTATTGAGTATCAGTTACTCATCAGTTAGGTGTCATCAGCAACCTTGCTGAGGGTACCCTCTGCCCCATCATCCGAATCATTAACGGAGATGTTGAACAGGACTGGAGCCAGTACTGACCCTCGGGGTAACCACTATCTTCTGGGCTCCACCTAGACCTCATGCCACTGGGCACAGCCATTTGGACCAGTTTTCAGTGTACCTCACTGCCCACTTGTCCAGCTCATACTCTGTTAACTCTGTGAGAATCTCACAGGACAATGTCAGAAGTCTTGCTGAAGTCTAGGTAGACAATATGCTCCATCACCTTCTCAAGGACTGATGGGAGGTTGACTGGCCTGTAGTCCCCTGACATTTCCTTTCCTCCAGTCTTCAGGCACTTCTCCCAGTCACCATGTTTGATTATTGATGCAATATAGTATCACCTACACGGGTGTGCTCAGTAACTGTGTGCCCACAAGATCTCAATGGACTCATTATCCATCCCTAGGAAAAGCTCCACATAGTCCAGATGTTCTGCCTCATAAAGGGCAACTCCACCTCCTCATTTTCCTCCCCTCCTTCCAGCCTGTATCCCATTGCATCACTCAAGTTTCATGAGTCATCTCACCTTATCTGTGAGCCCCACAAAATGGTAGCCCCACAGCAGCTCACTGATACCTAAGTCACTGTGATTATTCTCCATGCTGCATGCATTAGTGTATGGCACTGCAGAGGGCAACCCCACATGCTGATTTCCCAAAACAGTGGGAAGATTTCTCCTTCATGGTGCCATGTAGGCACATCCTTGCTTACGTTTTGGAGGTGACCCTACTTAGGCTGCTTAAGCTTTGTTTTGTTGATTTTGTGATCCCTTTTGGTCATGTCCAAGCCCTTTACTTATCAACCCTCTCTGCCCTTCACTGTCTCTTAGCGCTTCTGGTAACTCTCCTCTGTCATTCTTAGTTTAAAGAGCCTCTTTACCAGCTCAGCCATTCTGCTGGCAAAGATAACTTTGTCTCACTCAGTGAGAGGGGTCCCATCTCTCCCAAGCAAATGTTGAGCTGCAAACAGGGTTTCATAGTTGTAGAAATAAAAACCCCCTCACCACAGCCAGCTTCACAACCAGCTGTGGATATGTATTACCAGCTGCCTGCTCCCCACAACCTTTCCCCTCACCAGCAGGAGTAAGGACAGCACCACATGGGCCCCTATGCCCCTGGCCACTGCCCGTAGAGCTTGAAGTCACTTTTGATACTCTCCAGGCAGCATTATTGATGCTCACATGGAAGAACAGCAGGGAGTAATAGTAAGTGTCAGGAAGGCTTTGGCACCCTCTAAATATTATCCCAGATCCAGGTTCCCAGAAAGCAGAAAACCTCCCTAGATCATAGGTCAGGTCCACAGATGAGTTCTTCTGGTCTCCACAGCAAGGAGCCACACATTAAAATTTCTTGTTACTTCTTCCCAGTAGTCTTGCATGATTTATGGTTAGATTTAGGGGATCCAGATGTGCTTGAAAGCACATTTTGGTCATCTTCAGGATTCACTACACTACTGGGAGGGAAGTGATGCTGTTATATTTGTAGACCTTTATGTGAATCAGGAGTTTTCCTCTTGGTACTAAAGATCACTGACTTGGCATGGACAGCCTGAATCTCCACTGCATCTTGCAGTGGATCCATGGATATTTCAATATCTATGGATATTGAAAATGTAATATCTGTGTGTGTGTCTGTCTCTCTTTCACCTTTCCTGCCATTGTGCAACCTGTGTATCAGTACCACACTTGTATTTATGCTGATTCGAACACAGTCATGTGCCTCTTTATCTCTTCCACCTCTCAGTTCTTCTTTTTTGTGCCCTTCTGCACAAGCTTCTCTGCTTGTGTGTCCCTAGGAGCTGTGTTCTGGACTTGGCTCTTGCAGAGGCCTCTCCTGAGCACCAGCTGAAAGTATTCTTGACCCTCTGTAGTACAAGAGGGCTCTAAGCACCTTGGTTCAAGGGCACCTGGTCTTGTTCATTAGAATTTTCTAGAGTATTTTGGGTCAAAGCTGACATGGCTCCCCTTATCTCATCCTTGCCTGGCAGTAGCAGGCATCTTATAGTTTCTCAGAGGATTCCTGAGTTTTCTCATTATCCTGGACCTTGTGCTCAAAGGATCACAAAGCAAAGACCATTGACTGCTGCACAGACTGCTGTGTCTGTTTGGGACACACAAAAAGCAAAGTCTGCATGGAGATAATAAAAAGAGAGGCAGAGGGCAGGAAAAATAAATCACAACATAGTTTTATTAAAGGAAAATTATGTCAGAGATGGTAAGCTAATTGATTTCTTAGAACTATTAGAGTGGATTTTAATGCTTGGCTGAATTTTATTTTGGTTGGTACAGTGCCCTGCAGGACCTGTGCAGAGCAGGGAAGATCGGATGAGTGCAGGGAGTTCTAAGTCAGTTCAGAAGCACAGCCAGAGGGAAGGCTGAAGCAAACAGCAGTATTTTTAGGATAAAGAAGTTGATAGTGACTTTTTCTTTTTAAAGGAATAGCTCTGGGACTGATTTTTTTTGTTGTATTAATTCATTACTTTAGGGAGAACAACTTACAAACTTGTGAAAGTTGTAGATGACACAGGGAATAAAGAAATTCCCATTACAAAAAAAGAAACAGATCATCACAGGGGTTGTTCTTTATGATCTTGTTAACAGGAATCAGAAAATGAAGTCTGGTAGGCTTTACATGTGGTAAGGTTTCCAGATACTTCAGGATTTTAATTAAACAGATTCCAGCTGATGCAGAACCATAAGACATTTGGGACGGTTTCAAATACTCTCTTTTTAACTCTTCCTTTGGATCATTATAGCTGTAGCCTTAAATATTTTATTGCAGATTTAAATTTTAGTTCTGTAAAATGTTTTACAGCCTACGGCATATGAAGAGGCTTCCCATGTGTGGGTATTTTAAATCCATGTATCAAATCTTTTGTTGTACCAGGCAGTCTCTTTCAGTGATAAATTCTGTGGATTTTAGACCCACCCCATTCTTAACAAAAACCTCATTTCCTTGTTCTTTCTTAAATCCAATCAATCAGAATTGTAAGTTCCTTCTGCAAGTGAAAATTTTTAATTTCCCTAATCAGTGTTCCATCACCTTATGGAGAACTTACTAAAAAAATATGTATTTTTTCTTTTTTTTAGAAAATACAGAATTGATCAAACTCTGATTATTGAAATTTATTTGATAATAATCATACTGTTATGATACTGAAGATACACTTGAAGGTGTTTCAATTTTTGCCAAATGCCTCTTTTTTAGTCTAGATCAGACCACTACTTGTGCATTGTATTAGTATTACCTGGCTGAATGAATTCAGGAGGACTTCCAGCATACACATTTCTGAACTTTGACTGCAATCAATATTGTCAGAAAGAACTTGAGATCAACCCTTTCTGTAAATGTCAAAAGCTAAATCACATACATGTTAAATAGGATTTAAATTCACTAAAACTGTTGCAGTAGCTATCTTAGCTTCTTCTCCAGCACTCTTTGCAATTGCTGTGAAGGAGCTTTCAAGAGGTTCATAAAGTTAGGTCTGTAAAAAGTATATAGGCTTCAAAACCTGTGGAGTTTAGTTGTTCTTCCTCCTGACCCAATTGATGGGGTAGTGGATAAATCATTTTTGGGTGCATTCCCAAAATCAGAAGCGGAGATGACAGCGCACAGACCAATGAACTAGTAAAGGTAACCAAGAGTCATCACTGGGATTTCAGTGTATTATAAATGCTGCCATTTTTCTAGGAAGTTAAAGCCTTCCTCTGGGGCTATAGGGAAGTACTTCCGCACAAACAGAATTTGCATTCCCAAATAAATTTCTGGACTCCAGAGTACTATTGTCTGTATTTCAAAGGCTGAATGGAGGTCAGTGCTTTCTCTCAGAAAGCAATTTCTGCAGATGATATTTTTGCTTTAGTTTCTCATTCAAGAACATGCCAAGGAAGTGGAAATTCTCTTTTCTCTTCCCTTCTCTTTGAATCCTCTGAAATGAATTCAAACTCACATCAGCCCACTGCCTGGATGGGGACCTAGTCATCAGAGTGGCAGACATCTGCTAACTTTTTTGGCAATAGCTCCAAGTACTTTTGCTACTGTAGTAAGTTGGAGCATAACCCATTCCAGAAGGATACAGTGTAGGTGGAAAACCAATACATCCAGGTACTCTTAAACAGATACATAAGACGAAATGCTTATGTTTGCTCTGCACTGCTCTGAGGGAGGAAGGTGGGTGGTGAATTCCTGTACTTCATTCTGCAAATTACACATCTACTAAAGGGAGGAGGAGTACAGAACAGAATTAGACAGTGTTTTAGAGAATGTGTCGCTTACAAAACTTGTTTGAAGTTCAGCCTGTATATGAACATTGAGCTGGCACTGTTTGGATGATAAGAAAGGAGCAGATGTTGGTCTTCCTTCTGCAGAGACTGTTCTAGTCATTCCTTAGATATGCACAGTTAGTAATGCAGCATGAGCAGGAGTGCCTTTGCTGCACCTTTGTTTGCCATGCAGAGATATAATGGAGATTTCTTCTCACATGTTTCACATCCCAGCCTATATAGGGATTGCTAAGAGAACTGCAAACTTCACCATGACAGACAAGACAATATATGGCATTAGCAAATCCTAAGAGGCACACCAAAGCTTCTTTAATAATACTCTGTGATCAAATGCAACTTTCCAGACAGGACAAATAGGTGTCAAGGACTAGGGTAATCTGTTAAGCCATCTCAATTGCATACCCAGGATGCAGTTACTTTTCCTAATAAGTAAATAAACAGTAGTATTTAGAAAAATGCATCAGTCAAAGTGTATGTGTGGAAACAAGAGGCTCTGGCCTTGCAGTCATCAGGAGTGATGCTTTGCATGGTGATTGCTGAAACCATGACTTCCTACAGAAGCAGGAATCCATCCATAAAACAAATGTCTTATTCAATGTGGAGCCATACACCCCCATAGCTCCTCTTGCCTTCAAGACAACAAGAAAATGCTTGTTTGCAGTCACTAAGAAGGAAGCAGGAATGTTTTCCATAGACCTTACTTGACTCACTCTCCCCCCATGCTTTGTGCTGAACTCTTCTGAATCTTGTCATGTGTCCAGCTTGAAAACTTCCCTTCTGTGTTCCTTCTGCCTCTTGAGGTTGCATGTAGTAGAGGTGTGGTCTACTCTACCCTTCTTCTGTCTAAAGTGATTTGGTAGATGAGATACTAATTTTTTACTGAATGAGTGCAGAATCCAGCTGCATTATCTTTATCAATGAAAAGTGTAGCCTTTCATTTCTTTCAAGTCAGTTTTGTCACTGTTCAACTTCATCAAGAATTGTCTACTTGTCTTTTCAAGACATCTTCTCTAAGACTGTAAAACTTTGATGTATGTCAACACTAAAATCACTAGCTGGAAGGTATAAGAGGGTGGAATCTGTTTCAAAATGCAACAAATTCTATAAATATTGATTTTTGCTATATGGTTTTCTATCCAGTCCTGATAATCATGTAAGAATTCATAGAAGTTCAGAGATTCTTAGGCTAGAATGGATCAAATTTGCCATGCTCATGCAGTGTGCTGCTTGTGAAGTTCCCCGCTCTGATATCTTTGTCTGTACTGAAAATTATATTCCTCACAGTACCACAGATTGCAGGGCTGTTGGCATCACATTGAAATGATATTCCCTGGAGAAGAGGAGAAGAGAAATATAAGAATTACCTTTTGATGATGGTATACTGCACTCTACCCTTTAGCTCTTATTTTGTTTTCCAGTAATTTTCTTCATTTTAGCTTTAGCTTTATTTGTTTAATTTCAGGCTGTATGATGTTCTGATGGACTAGCAAACCAATTTGCCTACAGCCTAGCAAAAATCTCATGTTTTGCCTCTGTCAGGTCTAATGATTGCAAAAGTGTTTGCTTTTGCACTGGTGGAACAGACAAGTGCTCTGTGTTACCCTTGTCAGTCTTCTGAAATTGGTCCTGAGGTTTTCCCTCAGACAGTTTTGCTTTGTTTGTCCAGCTTGGTAAAATGAAAACCATGGTATGAAGTTTTCTGTGGTGGATATCATCACCAATGATTTCATAAATGCTTTTGTTTATATGAATATGGACACTTCAGGATGAAATGCAAAGGCAAAAAGCAAGAAGTTCTCAACAAACTGGAAGCCAGCTGTTTTGAGCTTTTCACTTCTGTTAAAGTTACTTATAATTTGTGTAGCTCTACAAATACAAAACTAATGAAACCCCTCTACCTTAACCGCCTTGTTTAGCTTAAATTTTTGTCCTTAAAATGATTTACATAACTTGTTTCGTTCTTTTCATATAAAATACTTTCTTAAATTTACCTCTGATTGAGACTTTCTTCCTCTGGCAAGATTCCTCTATTTTGTTGACCAACACCTTTAGGCAAATTTTTTACCCAAAAAAAAGGTAAAGATTAATTCTGAATGGTCTTGATAAAAGAGATGACTAGATTCAGAATTAGTTCTCTTAAATATTTACTGTACTAACAGAGTGTGACCCATGTAAAGTTTCAATTTTTCAGATGACTGAGGACATGCCTGTGTTATTGATGCCTCAGGGCCAGAATTCTCCCTTTGCTTACAGGAATTTCCCTGTGTTTGGGATTCATTTTGTGTAGTGTTAACCACAGGAGAGGGAGATGATGATCTGTAGCTGAGTGAGATGATGGTGAGGGGGGTCAAGAGCAGAGGGTGCAGGGTGATGGGAACAAGAGAGACTACAGGAGCAATAAAGCAGGGTGAAGGGACACCTGCCTCAAATGCCTATAGTCCCTTACTGAAAAATATACAAGAGCACTGCTCTGTTGTGGCAGCTATTGATCAGTTTAGTGAAAGTAATCAGGCAGCCTGAAATATGGAACATACTGAGGTTTGAATACAGGCTTAACATATTTGCATAAGGAAAAATAGTTAATTGAAAATAAATGGATGAATTTTCATTTCTCTTATGGAAACATGCCTTCTGCTGAATGAATATTAAGCAGTCTGTGGTAATTCTTGATGAAGTAAATGATTCGCGTTTACTAAAAAGCAACCTTAAGCAAGTCTCCCAGATCCTTTGAATCTGTGGTAGAAATTCTATGCCAATTTAAAATAAAACTGTAGACAAGAACTGAATGCACATTAGTTTTCAATTATTAGAATGAAACACTTCTTTCCTCTAAAACTTAACATAAGAATGAAAGGCAGGGAGGGAAAAATAATGCACGTCTTTTCAGATGTACACAGTACGTATGTTTGAATTTCAGTCAGAGATGCAATGAAAGAAAAGCAATCTCAGCTGTAGCTAGGCTTAGCTGCAAACTTTTATCTGTGAAAAGAAGAAAGCTAAGTAGAATTACTTGATAAGCAAATGCTGAACTCTATGGGATCTGAGATTCCAGATCCTAAGAATATGTCTGCACCAAAAAAATAAAAGTCCTTACCTGTCTCCAAGACAGAAGGAACTTTCAAAAAGGATTCTGTTTATTAAGGCTAAGATTCCGCCAGTGTCCATCACGTGGTTTTGATGCAGTGGTTTCTGACTAAAGCATTGTGCCCTCTATTTTGCAGGAATTCCAACTGATAAATTTCCTTTAGGCAGTAAACTATTTGTATTTTTCCTTAAAAAGCCTTTTACTTTCCAGATCTTAATACAATGTTATGTGGTATAATATAAAAATTTTCCCCTGAGGTTTTGTTGCTGACTATAACATCATATGGTGGGGAATATCCTTTTAGTCAGTTTGGATGAGCTGTCCTGGCTGGATCCCCTCCCAACATCTTGTCTATTCAAAGTTTACTGATTTTGGGGGACAGGAGGCAGAGAGAAATCCTTAACTCAGTGCAAGCAGGATTTAGCAATAGCCAAAATCCTGGTGGGTTATCAGTGCTGTTTTAGCTACCAGTGCAGAGCACAGCAACACTTAGGCTGCTGTGAACAAAGCTGAGTTGATAACTTCTTTCCAGCCAGACCCAGTACATCATGTTATTCCTTTTTGCTCCGGTTGCTGCCAGAGAATGAAAGTCATCAGTGCTTTTAATCACTAGATCTTAAACAGCTAGAAGGAACTACTTTGTGCCAATATCAAAGGATTTGCCATTTTTATTGTCTACAGGGATTTATTATAATTTCAAAAATGTGGATGTTTAGTACCAATAAAGTACAAATAAATGAGGAATGGGAGTTAGACTGGATCCAGTGAAAAGTTCAAAATAGGAAAGTTTGGTTTTATCTCATCAAAATGTAGATTTTTCTTGGTTTGTCAAGGGAAAATGCTCCAGAATCCTATTAATAGATGTATAATTCTGCTGTTTCACATGTATTCATGCTCAAGAACACCAGAAGGCAGGGAGATTCACTACTGTCTTTGTCACTGTCTTAGTGGTTAGTGATACACATTAAAAAATGTGTCTTATTTAATCTTTAACTTCCAGTCACTATATTTTATGTATTTTTGTCTACTAGATTAGAGATTGAAGTTATAAAATCTCCTTAAGTAGGTAATATATCATGTACAGACTATCATCAAGATCCAGTTCTGTCTTAATCCATCTTAGAGCTCATTTAGTCTCTTGCTGTACAGTCTATTTCCAAACTGCAAATCAATCTTACAGTTTTCCCCTGAAGTTTGAGCTCTATCTTGGCATTGCTTTTAGTGGAAAAACTGGATAGAATTTGTTCTCTTCAGTTTTGGGAGAAGAGTGTAGGTACTATAGTAGTACTGTAGGCACTTTAAGCGTATGTCTTTTTTTTTTGTTAGGCGTGTATTTTGAAGTGCTCATCTTTTTGCAAATGGCCAGAGATTGCCTTCCATCTATGCTGCAATCCAAATATATGCTGGCAAACTCTGAACTGTGCCCAGCTAAAGACTTAGTCTAAGGTCTCCAGATAGGGGTGTCTGCACAGCAATTACTGTGTAAGATGGTCTGTTGGGGTGCAGGAAGAAAATTGTCTCATTTCCATTTATATAAAGTTTTATTTTTATCTTAAAAAAATAAGGAAGAATTTAAGCTTTACTAATATTTAGTATACAAATTGACACTGGTGCATTTAGCCAAGCCATGTGTCAGATAGTCACATGGGGTTCCTGAAGTGTCCTGAGGAGAGAAGGGCTTCAGTTTCCCAACACTGGGGAGTTGAGAGTGGCATCCTCACTCATTCATTCACTTTAAGCTTATTCCATGTATTACTGTTTACATGTGTCCAGTTAAGTGGATTTCTGGATTATATTATGTAGTTTTCACTAAACTACCAAATGGATAAGGGGCTTAAAAAGATTCCTGCAGAGCAATTGCAGATTGAAGATAATACTGATAATGCCAGTAGAAGTGAACAGGAAGAAAATGATAGAGCTGACATTTCTCCCACTGCTAGTATGAGCTCTTCATCAGTCACATTATGGATAACAACTATGATAAGCCAAGCAGATCTGACAAGAAGTGAAGTGAAAAAAAACCCAACCAAGTTATCAAGACCATTTGAAATATAGATTTATAGCTACTGTTGCTAATAGTAAACCTTGCTCTAAAGGTATATTGTGCCTCGAGACGTTTGCTATTGACAGTAAATGAAGCCATTGAGATTAGAAAGGCATTTAAAATGTAAGCATCTAGAACATGAAAACAACCCTCAAGTGATGTGTAAAGTCATGTGATAGTCTGTCCAGTACTTTACATAGCTAAACATAATGATAAATGTTTAAAAGAAAATTCTGAATTTTCTTACTTAATAGGAAAATACAAAAAGGCCAATATTATTGTGTTCAGTAAGAGCACTTGTTTTATTCCTCCAGTGAAAATGGCTGAAACGATGCATGGAGAACAATAGGGTGACAAAGTCCATTTGTCAGCAAATACTGTTGTAAGATGCACAGAGGAATTGAAGTGCTGCTGAAGAGTTGAAGAAACAGATATTAAAAAAAATCATGCAGTGCAGGATTTTGAGGGTATCTGAAAGTACAGATATTTCTAATGTGTCTCAGGTATTTGTTGGGTTCTATTTCAATAATGGAACAGATAAAGAAGTACTTCTTCGTGAGCCACTGAAGGAAATATGTACTGCAGAAGGTACATNNNAGAAGGTACATTCTCAGCAGTAATAATGAGTCATGTTTTATGGAGAAACTGTGTAAGTGTAACCACTAATGGAGCAGCTGGTACAAAAAAAGTGTATTCCAGACGGTTGCAAACTTAGGATCATGTGTGAAATTGCTTTGCTGTGCCAGTCATTGGGCAAGCCCTTGCAACAAAGAAGCAGGAGCTGAGCTGAAGTCCTGCAGGGTGCTACAAATGTGGTTGATCTTTTATAAAAAAGACCTTATAAAGCTGAAACTTCATCTGTTAGAATCTATTAAATAGCAGTTTGGAGAAATGACTGAAAACTAAGAGACGCACCACATTATAAGATATTCTCACTTCCTCCATTTCTCCTCTCCTTTAGGACCATACTTCAGACCAGGAGGTATCACATCATCTGGCAACAACAGGGAATCAGGGCAGGAAGACAAAGAGGGAGGATTCCTGTCCTCCTTTCTCTAATATACGTTTTTAGACCCAAATATCACTAGCAGTTGATACTTCCCTTACTTTGATGTGTTCATATAATGTGGAGGAAAATATGGTTCCATGTCAATGGATTGTTATTTAAACATTTATTCACACAAATCAGTAATGAATGGTCAGTTTCCTAAATACTCTAATAACACCTGCACTCTTAGATAACATTCACCAATTTTTTCTGGCATTGAAATAAATAAATAGATGAAAATTTAAAGAATTATTGAGATTGCAGGATCCACAAATATAAATTCAAACATGTCTGCAGAGCTTAAGCAGAAATGTTATGTAAAGAAAGAGAACATAATTTAAACAAAATTAATGTCTCTCTCCTAACTCCCAGTCTAGTACAGCTTCTTCTTGCCAGAACAGAGTTTGCTTGTATGGACTATGGGACTATTCCCTGTTCTTCTGAGTCTCTTTCTTATTTAAAGGACGGAGATTAATTTTGCAGGCAATTAATGTTACAGTTTGGTTTTGGGTTTTTTAATGCTAAATGGGCATTATCTTTCAGACTAATTCAAAACACATATGGCATGGAATTTATTTAAAACTCATAAATAGATAGAAGTTATTTTGAGGGAGATTATTCAATTCCATTGAAGTCAAATGTGTAACCCATAATGATGGTACATGTATACTCTCCTTCCTAAGAGGGATAAAACAAAGCATTGTATGTGATTATGGAGGTACCAAACATTTTTTCATACCAGATTGTTGCTAGGTCTTGTGGGGATATAGAAGTCTGATTCCAGCTGTTCTTTGAATTCCAGACACAATCCATAAGGTTAAAAAGAAAGGGCAGGAACAGTAAAAATAATTAGGACATATGGTCAAGGAGAGGACCACCAGTCCATACAACAGACATAATTTTTACCACTTGAAGCTGCCAACAGGTTGCCCAAATACAGACTGAGATGGGTTCCTTAATTTGCAGCATAAAGCACTTCAGGTAATTCTCACCTGAAATTCTTACCTAGAAGATTTTTTCTTCTGGTTTCCATATTGAATTAAGGACTTCCTCTCAGAGAGTACTGATAGACTGCTTACATTTTTGTATGGTTTTCCAGTCATGGATACAATTGGCTTTACTTCCTTAAGCCAAACAGCTTGTATTAATGTGATTCTGGAGGATTCTGCAGGAAAAGAGAATGTGAAGCCAATGAAATTAAAAGATGCCACCATGTTTCTCTTTAGCTACATTGCTGTAAGAATGAGTGCAAACCCCAAAAGGCTACTTAAGATTATCTGCCAAGATGCAGCCCAAGACCTATTCAGAATCCCACTGGGAATAATATAAAATAATGGGCAGAACTTATTTAGAAAGGACATGATATGACACATACAAAAAATTATTTTGATTTAAGAAGTTTCAGGAAAAGACTATGAGGAAGAAATCTCAGAACACAGAAGTCTATCAAAGAAGAAAAAGAGCAATTAACAAAGGCAATAAAGGGTTCAAAAAGATATGTACAAGAGCCAGAGGAAAATCTCTTTTCTAGAAAGGCTTTTCACAGGTAACTGCAGTACAGCTTCAGCCAACAACTGAAATCTCAGTGGAGGAAGTATGTGAATCAAACTGAGACGCTCAAGTACAGTAAATTATCACCACCATATGGTGTCCTTCTGAGGATTCTGGAGTAAATAAAGTGTGAAATAACAGTCATATGCCATTGCAGAAAATGTTGCTGCAAGGTTTTCTTCAATATTAAAAAAATATATTAATACTGTTACTGTATTTTCTTTAATCTCGGAGAACCAAGGGATAATCCCCAAATTCCAAAATAAAGTTTAATCATCTAGTAGTCCTAGAAAATAGGATGAAAATGCTCTAATAGCAACAGTACTTTTTATTGCTTTCCCTGAATTTAACTTTGTTTGAAAAGTGAATTTAATTCATTTTGCACATGTGAATTGATTACATTAACTGGAATGGGTTAACAGAGCTATTAACTACCTTGTTTATCTAAATTTTGCTTTTCAAAGAATTTGATTATGGATTCTATCCATTTTAAACTGGTTTGCTTTTTTTAACAGAGATAGTTGCTCTCCAAAGCCTTTAGCAGGGGACAATTCTGTCTCTCATGATGAATTTGGGAAAATCACTGATGTAGTAGATGATAGTGTCATTATTAGTTTTTAGGGGAAAGAGGTGGGAGGCAGAGAGATTAGAAGGAGAAAGAGGAGTTTAGTCTATAACTTTCTTCTCCCCAGGTGAACTACTATAGCTTCCCTTTTGCCAGAGAGTGTCATTTACATGTCCATTATTTTTTCTGTTGCAAACTCATAGCAACATTCGGTCACACTCCCTGAAGAAGCCTTGAACTTCAGCTTGCTGCTGCATGTAAGAGACAGGGTCAACTTTCTCTGCTTCCTAAAGATCACAGCTGGCTATTGTGTCAAGTATATGACACCTTTTCAAAATTTTAGTAGTTGAAATTCTATGCCTTGTTTTTTATTAGTTTTGAATTTTCAAGCTTTACTTTTAGGTTTATCATTTGTTCCTGAGCTTGTGGGTAATCTAAATACAACTAAATTTTAGATACCATTAATTTTGAATGTGATCCACTTTATTATCCATTTCTGGCTTTTTCCAGGATCACCCCTCTTCTTAATTTCTTTTTTAAATTTTTTTTT